>QEWY01003279.1:1177611-1326956 GCA_006503575.1 Baylisascaris schroederi
TGATGAGGGGAGGGGGAGGAGGACTTGATTGCTTCTTTTTTGTTCTTAGTCATTCTTGCAAATTGTCAATATTAACACCAAAGGCAAAAAATCGCATACGCTTAGAAGCTGGTCTATAGATGTGTTAACATTTTACGGTAACTTATGATTCTTTCAATGGTTTTACTAAAAGTATACGGTAGAGATCATTGACTGTTGAAAGTGTGAAATGCCACTGAGAGATCCCGATGTTATGGTTGTTTCTATGTTTTTTGAGAAGCAAGAATATTTAGTTAGCGCTCGTAATTATTTAATTTCTATGGAAGTTCTTTTTGAGGGATTTCAATGACTTAAATATAAAGTACAAAACCTTTGCAATGTTTATTTTCAGAGCTGGTTGCGGTACCACTCAGATATCGAATAAGGTGCAAGCGCAGAATGTTCTCGCACTTTGTTCAGGAACATTTGGTAAATGTAAGTGTCTGAAGGTTTTTTCGGCGGTATGGAAGAAGGGCTTCGATACCCGCGTCGTTGAAATGGCTGAATACGGTGCTTGAATTCAGGGTTGAATCTTTTCATCAGCCATATTTGTTTATAGGTCACCAGGAAAGTAAAGGTGCACTTCAATTGTGAATATAAGTTGGAAAGGCTGGCTGAAGTGTGATTGTGATCATCACCACTAACTTTTCGCTTAGACCGTAATCCCATCAAGTGGAATATTGCACTTAATGTTATTTTTTGTCTGGGAAAAGCTCAAGGAGGCAATATAAGAGAAAAGTCGTATATAGGCTACCGTATACTCTCGAATAGAACCTCGCAGATCATAGAGTTTACTCCAAATAGTGCGTTTGAAAAATCGAATCACTTAAAATCCCTTCTCACTACTAAAGTGCATCGAATTTCCAGGTGAAAATCTAAAAACCTTCCTTATTCTGGACTATTTTCGTTTTTGAAACGTAATGACGACTGCGTCCCGATGTATAAGGCGTAGATGAGAGGTTTATAGCGACGATACTGAATAGTTATTTGCGTTGAACTGACCAGCTTGCCTCTGTATTACGATCCAATCTTTTTTATTAATCTTTGTTTATTATTCATGGGAATTCCATCGTTTTTGATGAGATTCCCATAGGTAAAAATGAATGTAGATGGTTGTTTGTTGGCGAAGCAAATAAGCGGTGGATGAAGGAAGTTTTATCAGATATGCAAAGTCGATTGAAAGGGCTGTTCTGGAGTATACAAATAAGTTGATAGGCGTTGTTTGATATTCCCATATGTAAGTTGGCCAGTTAAAGATGACATGGGTGAACGTATGCAATTGTTGTGCACATTGCAGAATTTGCCTCTCCAATAACGAGTGTTTCACTTATGTTCTTTGTGATCTTGTAATTGTTACATAGTGCATCACTAATTGAGCTGTATAATAAATTCTTTGCTCTATTTCAGGTCCATCAGCAGTAAGCAAAACACCATTAAATGTATGTAGCAGCGGTAAAGCAATGGTTGCCGAAGATACTTCCGATGGCGCAAATATGAGCGATGTGTTAGGGCTTTTTTGTTCGGATCGCTTCGTTGATTCTCAAGTGGTTAAACCATCACAGTCGGATACATCTAGGCTCGTCTCTTTAATTTTGCGTCGTTTATGTTGGAGTTTATTTTTGAAACGAGAGTTACATCACATTAACGACAACGTCGAGTGATTCTTATCATTAGAAATACACCCAAATTCCCATCCCCAAACTTCGAAAGTTGGCCGCTTTCTGGATTTTCGGTCTTAGCTTTAGGAAACCTACCAGAGCATCTCGAACACTCAGCTAGTCACGAGAAACTATAGTTGAGGGAATCTGAAGTGATTCTGTAGGAAGTGCAAATGATGTTGTATTATAGGCAGCACTAACTGATACTGTTATGTGCGTGCCACGTTCCCATTTTCCACATATGAGGCATTCAGATTGCATTCATAGCACAATTTATTAAGGATCATCTATTGCAAATTCAGCTAGCGTTGGTTGACATCTTTGCCTTTAATTCCCCTTCATGCTCACTTTTGACTGCAATGTTCTCGTTTACCTTCTTAGCTCTCAAGTCTCAGTCGTTGATGGTTATGCCTTTATGCAAGCTTGCTTGCAAAAACACATTAAGGCGGTGCAATGTTTGTGCGTGTGTTGGTGTGCGTCTGTTTGTCTGTCTCTCTGACAGTTAACTCACTGAACATTGAAGCCGTAATTACGCACTCTGACTAGGCATAGTACATAGTGTTTTGAGACCTCTGCTTTTTCATACATAACTTTGAAGGAAGTTAAAGTCGCATCTGATGAAGAGAGTAGTCGATTTTTACCCTACATCAATTCGGTTGCAAGAGAGTCATTTGTGAAACTTGCTAGTGACCGAATTAAGTAGCATCTGAACTGCTCTGCATATGCACGTATACCTGCTGATAAAGTCCGACGAAACGAAGTGGTCGTGCAACAGCGACACGAGATCCACGCATCATGTCAACTATTCTGCCACGCTCTCGAGCGTGTGCGTACTAATGTGATCGTGTGCTATATGTTAATTGTGGTCGAAAAATTTTCGACCACAATTAACATATAGCACACGATCACATTAGTACGCACACGCTCGAGAGCGTGGCAGAATAGTTGACATGATGCGTGGATCTCGTGTCGCTGTTGCACGACCACTTCGTTTCGTCGGACTTTATCAGCAGGTATACGTGCATATGCAGAGCAGTTCAGATGCTACTTAATTCGGTCACTAGCAAGTTTCACAAATGACTCTCTTGCAACCGAATTGATGTAGGGTAAAAATCGACTACTCTCTTCATCAGATGCGACTTTAACTTCCTTCAAAGTTATGTATGAAAAAGCAGAGGTCTCAAAACACTATGTACTATGCCTAGTCAGAGTGCGTAATTACGGCTTCAATGTTCAGTGAGTTAACTGTCAGAGAGACAGACAAACAGACGCACACCAACACACGCACAAACATTGCACCGCCTTAATGTGTTTTTGCAAGCAAGCTTGCATAAAGGCATAACCGTCAATGACTGAGACTTTAGAGCTAAGAAAGTAAACGAGAACATTGCAGTCAAAAGTGAGCATGAAGGGGAATTAAAGGCAAAGATGTTTTTCATAGAAAGCTTTCAAAAAACTATAACCTGGAATCCAGAAAAGCATCGTAGCTCCAAAGTTCGAGAACGAGTGTAGTTCTACTAAGTATCAGTCGAGGTTAATGTGAAGCAACCTAGTACTTATACCAACATATCTTTACTGCATTTGTGTATGCAATGTCGCTGGATTGAATTCGTATAAAAAATGCAAGCGGCGGTCTTCCCATTGCTAATTCCCTCATCTGCTATGCTTAGGTTTGCGCCTCCTTCTTGTTCAGTTGATCTTGCGGCAAATATTATTAAGCTTTGTGTTTGGAGGATGAGTCAAAACTGAAGATTTTCTGTAATGGGTTTGTCTTCGAGGAGGTAATGGGGGAGGGGAAGGGTTCGAGGAGAAGGAGCTGATGTACAGGTTGGGAAATGTGATTTGCATGTTTCGATGAGAGGCGTAGTCCTGGAGTATCGTATAGTAGTCCTTCTTCTTATCAACTTATTAACTGCCACATTTCTGTTGAACAAGTGGTTACGTTTACAGTGCTTCACTCATGAATGACGATGATATCGAATTCGTGACAGCGAAACGTCGCAGTAGGAAAATTGTTTTATCCGAAAGTGAAGATGAAGAAGATTCACATGGCGAAGATCGTCGGGGAGAGTCAGGTAATCTGCGATTGTTTCATAGGGACGTCCATTTGTCGTTTGGAGAAAAGCCTGTTATTTGGATGAAGGAGAATAACGTTTTAATGCTTTAATGACGATTTTTGACTTAAGGTAAGGTTGGAGCAAAGATGATCTTTTCAGCACAATAAAACTCAGATGAGGGGAAAATATCCTCAAAAGGGAAAGCGTGGCGGGGTGGTTCTTTTGCAAGGAATGTTTGCTTTTTTTTCCCCTTAAATTGTTCTCCCATTTATTCTTTCATTATTAAATTTCAAATCTTCTAACGAGTTTCGATCTGTGTAGTTGATCATAATAGCTGGGTGTGGCTTTGCATCAACACCCCTCTTTCATCGTCCTTCTTTCTCCTAACCGCCTTTTCTTTCACTAACTCACATCGAGGATCAAATTCCGAGAACTCAAGGCTGTGTTTCAATCCTCTTATTCTTATTTTGTAGTCTTCCGGAGCCTTTTTTGAGGAAAAACAGATTCGGCGTAAATACCGCCTCACGGAATAATTTATAGCTATGATATTTTCTCTGAGTAGACTTCGACGGTACAGCGACATTTTGCGATGACTTTTGTTTCATGTGAAAGTTTTTCAAAGGCAACGATGTGAAAACGTACAATAATTCACGTAAAAAATCTTGCTTTAGAATTTTCCGCCTTTTAAAGTCATATCCACTCGAGTGCTCACTTTTCACCTCTATCCCCTTTCCTCAAAAACTTCATGCTGAATTATGCAGAAATTTTTTCGCCATAAATTGATCTCTTACTTCTCAGTTTAGTTCGTTAAAACTGAGGTTCACAGTCGTTTTTTTATTGTTAAGAATAGCACGTATCGCAACTATTTTCCCAGCGTCATGCTCTGCATTCATCTAAATTAACTGTTTAGGTTTGGTTGACAGAGCATATAAAGCTGATGAGGAAGGTGGTATGGAAATCGTGGATGTGGCATCAAGAGAGAACGAAGAAAGCGATAATGCGGTTTCGGTAGGTGTAGTTGAAGAAGATGAAAATACCATTTCTAGTGATCACCGAATCTGTGAAGAGGACGTAGTTGAAGTAAATATTGCGTTTTTTCTAAAAAGCATTGGAAGATCAGGAAACGGGGTCAGTGCTGCCTTTTCTTTCTCAAATAGGCGGGGTAATGCGATCGAGAGTAGAATTTTATTAAAGTTTCGACCTTAATATAGTGGAGGGATTTCATCATTTCCTGCAAGTTTGTTAGCATTAACTCTCCTTAGAGACCAAGGCCACTGACATTTGCGCCACAACAGAGGTTTCTTCAGTCATTTAAAAAGGGCTGCTGACAACGGTGATAGGTAAATATGTAATGGTTTTCACTGAAGTGATTTGCAAAAGCATGTCAATATAGAGGTAACCACACTGTTCCTTTTTAACCATTATTGGTGGTAGGTGCAGCAGCTTATCTTATCCTATATACTTTGAATTCTCTATTCACCAACGATGCACATTCGTAGAGAGGCTGTTCTTAGAGTTCACAGATTGGAATTATAGGTTAGACAGCACATTGGTAAGTGCTGGTGGTGAGGGCGAAGTTCAGTTTGTGGATCTGCCTAGGAGTAGCAGGATTCTTAGTGCATGGGTTGGCACAGCAATGCGCTTTTTATGAATGATATAAGTAGTAGCGAAACAAATTCCAGGAAGAGGCAAAAGAAGACGTAAATGAGGAAGAAGAGGAAGAAGAGGAGGAGGAATTGAACTCCAGTGACGATGAACTCGGTATATACAACAGGTTACAGCAGGAAGAACCTGTCAGAAGTAGTGCCGATAACAGAAGGAGAATGCAGCGGTAGGCATCACCACTTTTCGAATGCCGTATAAAATTCTTGTTTTACGCTTCTGTCATTGTCACGGGACAAGAAAGTCTTATATTATTGATGCATCACTTTATCTAAGTCCAGTCTGTCTCATGTCTGTTGTCTTTTACAATTCGCTTTTGACGTGAGGATGTAGTGCGCAATTACGTCTCTTTTGATTTTTTCTGATCGTAACAGATATTCTGCACATATTCTTCATTATATATATATCACTTGATCACTTGATAGGCCGGATTATCGAACGTTGTGCACGCTGTCGGCCACAATGCATTTCCATTTTGGTCTCATCTTCGCCATTCTCGGCCAGGTTTTACCCCAATCGTCTCTGGGTTCTCGAGGTCCGCTCCGCCGTAGAGTGGTTCGATCGCCCTGCAGGGTACTGAGGCCCATTTCCGTGCATTGTTTTAGCCATTAGATGACGCCACCTCGCTGGCTAGGCGAGCAGGCCATTACCTCTCTTCGAATTTAGCCGGTCCTCAACCTCTAGCAGGCATGGTCTGGTGATTCGGGGTATGAATCGACCACGCTNATATATATATATATATATATGAATGGTATCAGAAATCAAAGTATGTATTGGGACTTCGGATCTTGCATTCCCATCGCTGTTTGCTAGAATTGTGATTATTTACATATTTTCTTGCCTGCAGTTGTCCAGAATTTTATTTTAGCTTTTTGTCTGGACAGCTTTTTAAACTAAATAGCTCATTTGATAGGACATAAGGTACAGTTTTGGTCGAGCTCCAAAGCGGAGCACTCTCGCGACGAGTGTTATTTAAATTATTCATGTTTGCATTTGACCAAGTAGGGTTTTGAGTGGTTTTCGACCGTTTAATATGCGAATATATCGTTGTTTTCAGGACAACTCAACACCTTTTCCATATGCTTCCTTCTATTTCGTGAAAAATGTCTTTTCTGATGAGAACATTATAGTGATCGATCTAGTTGAGTGGAGTGTCAGCACTAGTTAAGATCTGGTGAGAACGGAAAGGAATTCATTCGATTCGATATATCGCTCTTGATGATGATCTATGGGGCTCGCTATTCCATCACCTTCATTTCAACAGTAGGACGTCACTGTTTCAAAAGGCCATTGACTCACCGCTCTCCTATCTGTTGTCCTCTCCTTCTTTGTCGTGAACAACATTACATCGTGGCGTATCGCAAATGGTTTTAATAAGGACGCAAGTGGAGTCCAGTGGAATCGGTTGCGATATCGATTCACTTTTTGCATTGATATTATTGATCCCAGCGTTATCTCTACCATATTTATATCGTTTTTTTTTAAGATCGGAATTTTTCGACTACGAGGCTTCACTTTCGGGAGACGACGTGGGCAGTGATCCAGACGAGGATGACGAAGAACTCGATGAATACGAAGCTGAAGAAGGAGATCAAGAGGATTTGCCGGATGAGGAAACTCTCAGATTACAGCTGCACAAACAATGGCTGAAACAGCAGCAGGTATTTGGCTTGATTAAGGCAAAATTTGTTATGAAATGTAAATAAGATGGGATCTTTTTCAAAATTGAGTCCATTTTGCTCAATGAAATTCCTGTTCGTACGAGGTTAATTGGATGCTCCAGCTGTTGACTCGTAAGCAGTTGTTGATTTCAATGTAAGTAGTGTTGCTGGAAGGTTTGATGTTGCATTGGTTGCGATGTTTGCAGTAATTCCTTAGCACTAGCAACTGGGGTATCAAAGTCATCTCTAATTTGGGGTCTTAAGGTGGTCTCTATTTTGGGGTATTGAAATTATCTTTAATAAGGTGATGCAGTAATAAACGCTTTAAAAAACTCTCTGTCAGTTTGCAGCTTATTTCTCTTTCTGTTGTTCCTGAGCTGCGGTACCATAGTTCTCGAGCTTCCGCACTTTGCACTAGTTTCAGCAAGCAACTGTAATGTTTCTATGAGGCATCAATTCTTGTATGTTATACCGCAGCACGAGAAGTGATATTATTGTCGTCGATCGGTACACCCATCGTTATGTTGTTGTGTGGAAAATTTATAATCATCGAGAGTTATATGCCTCAC
This sequence comes from Baylisascaris schroederi, assembly GCA_006503575.1. Classification (NCBI taxonomy): domain Eukaryota; kingdom Metazoa; phylum Nematoda; class Chromadorea; order Rhabditida; family Ascarididae; genus Baylisascaris; species Baylisascaris schroederi. Next base: position 1,185,237 of record QEWY01003279.1, read on the forward strand.
TTATTAGTTAAGAATTTTATATGCTTCCCCCTTGAAGAAGGTTAAATCGACATTTATCATCATCGGAGTTGTTACTCAAAAACTTTTATTTAATGCTTAGTGCAAGAGAGGCTGTGAACCTCCTAGATTAAACACCGACGCTCATCCAAATATAATCCTCAAAAACCTCCTAAAATCTGTTGAAGGCTTTCAAAGCTTTTCGAGAACCCTTGAACGTTTAGATAGAATATTTTCGCATTATAGCGCTGAGTAAAATAAAGAGATGTAGTTTTCTTGCTTAGAATGCAATCGCTTGCATAGTGATGTTTTAGCAGCAGTAGTTGCCTGGATGGATGTTTGCAGGATGAAGAGGATAGGAAACTGTTGTATTGGAAAGACCAGTTGTTGGAAGATGGTGATCTGCATACGGAAACGGATCGAACGTTCCGACTCAAGTTAAGACGTGAAACTGAGGTGGCACTCTTTGGAGAAGATGAAGAGGATAACGCAGAAGGAGCGGTGAAGGAAGACGGAAATGACGGAGAGGATGAGGAAGTACAAAAGAAACGGGTCGATATGATTCGATGGAAGATCGAGAACAAGGTTTATACTCAGTTTGCTTGTCAGTCCTTACAACACTACAATGTAATTGCCATCCTGTCCGCTTATTTCCATTCGGTTACTCAGTCAGCGTTCATTTGCTCGGAAATTGTCAGTCATCGAGTTTGTAAAATGCCGTAAGAATTGACTATTCGCATCAACTCAAAAATATCCATGTTGTATTTTGCGTAAGTTAATGATCGGAAAGGTGTGTGCGAAAGAAGGAAGTGATAAGAAAAATTCCACTTCGTTATAAGTTTATAGAGAAGTGAATTCCTATCAGTAAAGTTTGGAAATACATTAACTATCAGTTAAGAAGTTTTTAAGAGATTATTCCACTTGTGCTAATAAAGTTACGGTTTTTTGCTTATAGTTTTTCATTGTCCCTCTCATCTCAACATAAAATCTGTTGGGTAATGAATTCCTCATCGAGCAATAATTTATTTAGCAGTAACTGCATCAACATGCAAATATGGATTCATTGCAGTTGTTGGACGATTCGTTGGGTGTTTTTGAGGAGAGCGGTGAAGAGAATTCACCACTGATGATGGCTGGTATTTCGGCGATACAGAGACACAGTTAGAAAGCTCTTTCTACTCTAAGCTTGCAGTGAAATTCCAAAGTAGATCCCTTCTTGCTGCCAAGCATCTACTTTGTTTGTTTGAATGTTACCGGTCACTTACTTTTACTAAGAAAATCGGAATGGTGGCTTTTGTTCGTGAGAGTACTTTTTAAAGTTCATCTAGAAAGATCTCCTTCAGTAGTTTATGGTGAAAAACAACTGTAAATAATCTTTAATATATTGTAAAATAATTGGTTCCATTTATATTATCGTCGGGTAATATAATATTTCCATTAGATGTTGCAACACAATTTTATTGGAATGAAGCATCATTACTTTTCAAGTGTTGTGACTTTCACCTTTAAGTAATAATAAGTTTTGAGTTCGAGTTTCATGCTTTCGAATTTTCTTTTTAAAGATGCTCCCAACTGACAAAAGGAGGGAAAATATTGGCGTCTATCCGATTTATACCATGAGATTGATGGAAAATTTTAAAAATAGGTTAGTTGAGTTGTTTGAAATTTGCATTGGCGAGGTTCTTCTAAGGAAGCCAGAAAATTTAAGATGTGGTCGCATTATTCACTATTTTATTTATTCATCGATTATTGGGCAAGTGCATTGTGCATCTACTATATGCAAAATGCATTACGATCTGGACCTTCCTTCTCCCTCCTTTCCTCACCCCCCCCCCCCCCCCCCCCCCCCCCCCCNCCCCCTTTTGCACCTTTCCTGTGCCCCTCCCGTCTTCTTTCTTTGAACAATTGGCAAAGGGAAAAGATCACAAGGCCGTTTCAGAGATATACGACACTTAGTTGCGCAAATACGTACTATTTCCTTGCAGATTCGTCCGCTAGCAACCTCTCTCAGCATTCTGGTTCTGATTGGTCGAGAAATTCACTTCTCCAACATCGTACTTCACTTTCGGTTGTTATCAATCAGATGACCAATTTCTCGGGTACGAGCAATTCGAACAAAGGTTTATTCGTTAGCAATTCATCAAAGGTGAGTTCGGCCAGCATAGCTCTGAAATTATTTGTTTTAATAATCCTAATAACAACAGCAGTGATATGACGTGTGATAGCAGTGATAAGGTACTAGAAACGCTTTCAGCGTTTTTGGTATAGCTTCTAGCCTACCACATTTTCTTGAATAGTGGTCCTTTCTCGTTCTTGAGGTTTGAGGATTGAGTAACTATGTCCTTCTTGAGGATCGCTGGGGAAAACACGGAACTTCTTTGAATGGGAGACCGTTCTACCAGGATTTGGAACGAATGAAATACTTCACTCTCCTATTCAAAAGAAAAAATGTGAAAATGTTGCAGGAGAATGTCACAGTAAAGCGTCGCTCACAGGTGGAATCGATGAAGGTGAAAAGAAGCAAAACGAGTGTCTTCAATGCACTGAACTGATTTCCTTGGAAGGGAGCGCAAATACGGGGACGAGATGCTTTCTTAACTGTTAGAAGGCTTGCCGATCGTTCAGAAGTATCCGATCACCGGTTGAATATCGCTGTTTTTCGGGCAAGGGAAGGTAGGATGGTTCATCCGCTATTTGATTTTGACCATTCTTGTTCATATTCCGGCAAAATCTCACGTTCGTTTTATTTTACTCTTATTTTTTAAATACTACGACGTCCCGAAGTGATAAAAAAAGCATCTAAAGAGCAAGAAAAGATAGCACAGTGGACCACGGAACGGAAGGAGAAAGAAACAGCGCATGCGAAGCAATAATCCAGGCGAAACAAACAACATTCATTAAATACGAGAAACGACATAGTACGAAGATCAAAGGAACCTAGTCACATTTTGGAAGATATCGGCGTGAATCAGATGCTGTGCCTCATACAGCACGAAACTGGATATTGTGCAGAACGTTGTTTATGATGCAACATCTTTTGGTGAACTGGAAATGATGCCCACTGTCAATAGGAGAAGGGGTAAACTGGAGTGTGGCTGAGAAGGGGGTGCTGCACACAATTCTGCAGCAAAAGATCAAACCAGATGCTGGGCCCGCGATATTTTAGTAGTTCCATGTTAAAGAGTTTCGACTTAGTGGCGTAATTTCGCAAATATAGGCTACGGTAAACTTTGCGAAAAACGACTTGGGTGAGACGTGCTGTGACAACGTGGCACCGGAAACTGAAAAAGACACCGTACGGAAGCAGTGTTCCGAAATGGGTTAGCAGAAAGTAATAAAGACTACCCAACACGTTTGTGTTGGAGATCGCGGAAACTGCAGTAAGCAATTTTCGATAATTTTTCATGGAATACTGCAATCCCCAGTGAATTTCTAAATTGATTATGATATAAAGGGGACCAACGCCACTTGTAATGAAAAGGATCTTAGATCCCAAGTTGGGAAAGCATTCATTTGATAGTTGACATGAAGGATGTGCTACTTTTCATAGGAAAACATTTAACAGCCATAATTTGGATCGATTTGTGGATGCATGAAGATGCTGCTGCAGAATATGAAAATCGTAGGCAAGTTGATAAGATGGACGATAAATTTTGAGGTTATCGGCAAAGATTTCGCCAGTAGCTTTTCGCGGCATGTGATGTCACAATTTCGAGATGAACCCTCATATGCAGGAAGCAAGAAAGTTGCATAGAGTACGTGGTTTACTTCACCTAAAAGATGAACAGGCAATGATTGTGGAACCTATCTGAGCATCCGTTTAAGGATCTGGTTGTGAACACTGCTATAAGATGAAAAAGTCCGTGTAGAAAGGGATATGCACAAGTATGAGAAGGACGGGTATGGGTATAGGCTGGTATTGAGTGGGGAAGCGTTATCTCTTCAATTGCTTCAAAAAAGTCAATTTGATGTGCGTACTGTTTTTATTTATATTATGAAGTTTTGATGTGTGTTGTCTGTCATTGTCGTATCTGATGTTGTATGCTCTTTTTTTACGTTTGAATAAAAGATATGTCGAGATTTGCACATCTTTTGGAAATGATTTGTGTGGCTTCTATACGTATTTTGTAAATTGTTCCTTCCAATTGTTCATCTGTATCAGTGGGAGCGAGATTTCGGTACTTGTGTAGGTGTGGTAAAATTTACATACTATACCCATTCATTCAGGAAATGAATTGTTTTTCTTTTTCTTTTTTTGGGGAAGTTACATAAGTGTACACCTTAACAAACCAAACTTCATGAAGATGGTTGTGCTGTTTGATGGGCTTTTGCGATTTTTTTTGGGAAGGTGATGAGAGCAGCATGCCATGTGCGGATATGATGTGTTTATGTGTCCAATAATCTCAACTCGCCAACTATAAAGACTACGGAGATCAAATTTGTTGCATTATAACATAGGGCGCAAAAGACTGCGAAACAAAAATATTAAACAGCTGGGATAATAGCTATGCAGCATTTTCCATTGCATCTTCTTATATTTCCTATGGGAAATAGGGTACCTACACTTCCCACCTAAGACAACTTTAGTTTACCCAAATCGGCTTCGTCCAAATTGCACTAGAGGTGCCGAAAACATGACGGATCAGGGGTGTCGCAATCTTTGATATTGTGATATTGTGAGATGGGGAAGCCGGGTTGGAGTGAAACAAGATGACAGGTGAAGAGACAAAAATCAGAAGGAATACTGTAGTGTAGTTACCTGTGAGAGAGGGCAAACAAGATAAACCGTCTCTGTGCATCATTCCGGAGATTTCAATGGAACCTGGCGAAGAAAAGAAACCACTGACCGTGTCGAAAACAGTGGTATTTTTCATCGGAGTGAAAAGGTTTTATGCGAATATAGCACCATAAAACCTCTGGATTACGTCTGGAAGGAAGTTAGTCGAACTGGAAAGATCATTGCATGTTACTAAGAAATAACTTGCCCAATCTTCATAACTATCGGACAGCTGCATCTAATTCTAGGAGGGTCATTTGAGACCTGCCAACTCCAAAAAGCCCGCTTTTGTAAGCTCGAAAAATCTCACACTCACTTTTCTGAGAAACAGCAAAAATGTATGAAGAATTTCGAAACAACTACACTTCAGCCCTGTACCTCCACTATATTTTGCAAACTTAGGAAGGGAAGACAATTGTACACGAATCATTCAGAGATGGCCTAGAAAGGTTGGCGGCAGTAGAGCCATTATTGCACTCTTCTGTGCAGTAGCAGCACATTTCAGCTGATGGTTGCGCCTCCCGTTTCATACCTGCAATTTCGGCGGCTTGCACCTGAAATTGCCACGTGCAGTATATACTTACAGACATCGTTTACCTCACGCAAAAACATAAAAACATAAAAAGTGTGATGCGCTTGTGACGAAGTATATAAAAGCCTCTTGAAAAAGCCATCACTCGAAGAGGACAGTTTTGGAGTTTCTTTAGGCGGATGTTCGTCAAAGTGAAATAAGTGGGATAATCTCGACTCTGCTAGACTCAAAATTTACATGTATCCCTGGGAAGTGCACTTATAATCTAATGTACGTTAAAACAGTCTTTAGCTCAGAGGCTCACTTGTTCAACGTGAATAGCAGTCGCCAGATTTTTATGTACGCTGATGTCGTTGCGAATGCGGAAGCGGGGGAGATGCGGAGGAAAGGGGAGGGGATGGATGCACACGAGTATGTGCCGATAAAACTGCACAATTTTATCCCCTTCTTGTTTCTTCCACGGTCGAGCCGTATAGAACTCAAAAGAAGTAAACTAAACACAAGATTGCATAATTTTGGGCAATAGAAAAGCTTTATAACGTGGGAAAGTTGCAGAAATGATATTAAGTGAATGATCTAATGTCGAGGTGCTATTTTCCTGCTTTATATATTCCTAATTTAGTTTCCCTTTTATTGTTTCGTTAGTGATACTGAAAAATGTTCATTCGATGTCCTTCACTTGTAAGTAAAGAGAATTAACAGTCTTTAAGTTTATAGTCTCATTACTTCCTTACTGGATTTCAAATTGTATAGTTGTTGGGAGTGCTGCATCGCTTTCCATTGTTCATACTTTCCTAAATCTTATTTTACCACTAAAAATCTTAAAAAGCGAACTCAATAAATCTGGAGGCAGACATCATCGCATTACTTTTGGCCAATGTTAAATGCAAGTGAGGAAAATTAGAGATATGGAAACCTGCAATAGTGCCAGCCTGAATTTAAGTGCAAAATAAAAGAAATTAAAACGCGAAGATGTCGAATGAAGCCATTGTCCTATTTCAGAGTTAAGTTTTAATCAGTAGTGGAGTAGCGCACCAAATGTGTGTGGTAGGTATCGAAGTGGATACCGTATTTTATCAGTCTGAGAGGCAAGCCTAAATATTCCTTATTAAATACTCCAAACGCTCATTATATATATATATATATATATATATATATAAATATATATATATATATATATATATATATAAAATGTACGTGCACACATGAATGCTTAAATAGTATGCTTGCATATGGCATATACATGCGTAAGAGGGAATGGAGGAAGAGAGTCATAAAACTTCCGACTTCCGAAAGCGTAGAAACCTTCACTTTCTCTACCATCAGCCTTATGTGGAGGAATCCGGAGATTATTAACGTCCAGAATGGGGAAACGGTTTCATCCACGAAAGGGACGTTGGCACAGAGGAAGTGCCTTCTAGATTTCATAACTTTCCAAGATATGCGAGGATATCCTTCAGAACGGGCAATTCTTATAAACAAGTGCTATAGTGTTTTCTTATAGATTTAATAAAATGCTTAAAAGCCCCTTCTGAGACATAGCTGCATATCAGTTCTGGAATCATTCGTTCCTCTTTCGTGACTTTCGAAGTGACGTTAAGAGTTGATAAAGCACAGTCACTCAACGCCTCCTACAGCCATCTTTCATTGGCTCACTGCCAATCAGCAGCTATAGCCCCAGGAAGAAACTGGACCCACTGTTCTGAAACCCAGTAGTCCTCGAAATTCGGGATTCCCCCGGACTCAGAGGCGTCTGATTTTACTTGATGACCTCGGGGCGGGTGGTACCTGATTGAGAACAGCGAGGTGGCCGGGTCATGTTTTTCCTGTGCACGGTCTTGGCTGCGGTCAGGTCACTTCTGCTGAAACAACCGAAGGAATGAGCCAGGGAACTGCGTGGCCCTTGTCTAGTGAAATCATCTTTTTCCCTATGAGCTGGCTTGACCGCGTTCTCGTATGTACGCATCAACGGAGCTTGGGATACCAGCGCTGCCACTGACCACCTCCCTCATCCCCCTCTCCCCACTTTACTCTGCATCTTCCTTGTCAATCTTCGGACTCAGAATACCACCCTACTGCTAAACAAGTTTGAAACATTCGTACTCTGATTTATTCACTGTATTATATTTTTAATTGTGATTTCATCATAGCATATGGCATCACAAATTTTGAAGCACATATGTTTACCGGTGTGAGAGAGGAAAAGAGTTAAGCTCGAATTGAGACAGCGCTAATCAGATGGCTTCTGCAAGCATTTCTCACACAAATGCCACCTAAGACAGTATTTGATATTGTTTAGAAATGATTCCTAGAAATCGACGTAAAGCAACTTGAAGAACCCTCTCAAAGAAGCAAGCACGATACGCACTTTAGCATTCCCCTCACCCTCAACCAACCACTTTCGCAATTTAGTGATAGGTAATAAACATATGAAAAAATGCTTTCAAATTTGAGTTCAACAAAAAGATTCGTTCCTTGTAACCCAAACGGTATGAAATTAAAAGAGTCAAATGGTGCAAAACGTATGCACTTTTTTTTACCTTAAGGAAATCACAGCGTCTTTCTAATTTGTATGATACAGGATTGCGATACATGACATATAATTTCAAATTATGTGGCACAAGTCACCCCATAGGTTTTAAGTTACATGATTTCAAATTTTTAATTTCTATATGGTAAAACTGAAACATGCGCTTGCAAAAGAAATATTTGTCATCAACACATAATCACCCCTTATCTCACAAATAAGCGTCCCCCTCCTTCTACATACAATGCACCTTCCTTACGGTCGACCAACGGCTGCACCGCCCCACCCCGCCTTGCGGTCGGTGCACCAGCGCCGCGCTTTGCAGATGAGAGGTTAGCAGGAAAAAAAAACAGGTGTTCGAACTTTCCTGTGCGGTTATGACTAATAAAAGAATCAAACAAGTTGATTGCTTAGTTGAAAGGTGTTACAACATGTTTTTCTCATTTGGATATGGATGGCTCTAGACTCTGTGGCTCAACCGACTATGTAAAAATAACCGCTTCAAAATAATTCCTCATCAACATTTGCTCAGCACTGAATTTATCTTTCAAACATCTGGTCATAGCTACATTGAGCCTTCGAAATTCCCGCGTACCGTATACATTTCAATGCGATTAGCTGCTTATTGCGAAGTGGATTGATTAAGCGAGTTTTCCAACGTTTCAGTGGAAGTGAAGAGTTTTCTCCACTGCGTTTGAGCCGCCTCTGTTGTGCGGTTTATTTTGTTCGTTGTTGGTGTTGGTGCTGAAGTTGAAGGAGAGGATTAGCGAAGATGGTATGTTGTTGCTTTACTTTGAGGTGCCCGTTGTCTTCAAGTTTTTCAACGCATTTCCATGTAAAACTTACCTGTAACTAGAGGTTTCTTTTTTTTTGATTGTGTACATATCAGTTAACTATTAGTTTGAAGGTAATAACTTGCGGCCTTTTAAAGGCCATTATCCCTTGAAACGCGGGTAACGCATGCGCTATATTCTCAGCGTCTTTTTTATTGAATAACTTCTTAAATTGAATCACTTTTGGGTATTATTTTTGGATACTAAATTTGTGAATTCCGACGATTGAGAACTCATTCGATAATTGCAGCCTTTAATATTGGGTGGTCTTCATATTTCAGCTATCTGCTGCCTCTGAAGTAAAACTTTGAAATTTATTGCTTCAAACTTAACGAGAACGTACTGCGATTTGAACTCACCGAAATTTCACCCACATATTCAGTTTCAGTATATGACGGAATTGGTGACCCTCACCTGCTTGATTATTATTCGGTTCTTACATTTAAGTGCAGAGAGATTCATGTATTGCGCAGTGCAGTCTGTCTGAGGTGTGAAATAATGTGACAGCCTTACTGAGGTCGAGGTCAGTATTGCGATAAGATTGGATTTAGCGTTATCCGTTTGTTTTTCAGCAAAGAGTTTTGTGTTTAGGGCAATGGAATCGGATGGTTTCTTACGGAGTAAAAAAGGTTTCAAATTTCAGCGATTACTGCATATCAGGGAGTTAAATCGAAAGGGCCGACGCAGTTGGTTGAAGCTGTATGCCGGTATGGCTGAACACTGAAAACTTCATTAGGCCTGCTGGAATGGACAATTAAACATTTGGACGGAATTGCGAGCGCAACTGTTGCTCCCAACTAGGCGAGTGGCGTAACCTGGTCTAGTTAATTCATCCCATATTTTGAGTTCCACGTCCGGTTTGTCGCCTGGGCCACCCTTTCGCCACAAGCGTGACTCGACCACTTTTATCTTAACCACTAGAGTTAAGCCTATGGCTGCGGATGACCTAGGTCGTTTTTTTCCGCTGCCAGATCTAATTCAAAGGAACAACTGGGAGGGGCGAAAAACAAGCATTAGTTGATTTTGAGCCGAATGGTCTGTTTTCTTCGAAATTTCCATCCGCCTTTTGCAGGTGAACTTCACAATCGATGAGATCCGTAGCATTATGGATCGTAAAAAGAACATCCGCAACATGTCCGTCATAGCCCACGTGGATCACGGTTCGTTTTTGCAAATCTTCTATAAGGAAGATTTTGTTTCACTAATTCCTTCTAGGCTGGTTGAAGGAAATGCTTCATGCTTTATGCAAAAGTAATTGAATAAAGATATGTTAAGACTGCATGAAGTTGACAGCGTTGAGAGGAGAGGAGGGGTTTCTCATCTGCAATGATAGGCTTGTGGAGCAATGTTACGACCTTGCTGGATCAGCGAGTCCCTGAATTCATTTAAAATCGGAGCGAGGGAGTGAGAGAGAAAAGTCACGGAATCAGATGTTCTCTCTCCGTTAGCGCGATTGTAAACCATTTGCGGTTCGCCGTGGTCGTAATTCTTTATGAAATACTGCGAAATTTCTTTCACATATTTTTTCAGGATTTTTTACTTCAGTTCTGCAGACGTTTTGCAAAAAAATGCCATCTGAATGAAGACTTTGTAGTCACATTCGAAGCGCAGTGATGTTCTGAATGGCACATCAAATGACTGTTTACTTTTTATTAAAATTGATGATAATAATTGAATAGCAAACAAGGACGATTGTTATGTATCGGTGACTTCTCTTCTGAAAGAGGATTTATGGGAACTAAGAGTACTGACAACATTTGTACACAGCCAACTCCTTTCTGTGGAAAATGATCTTAAATAGCTTGCTAAGGTAATCAAAGATAATCTGAATTTTTTTTCATAAACACCTAAATGGTTTAGTCGGTGGAGCATGGTGCATACTGGCAGTCCCATTCGTCATCTTTTGCTGTTTGGGAGGTTTTTTCTGTACTTTCATAAGGTGTATTCGTCTAGTGGCATCACGTGCATTGTGCGGAAGCATTCTGCAAAGAGGACCACTGTCAAAACAAGTTTGAACGTTGTCACCAGCATGGCGTTTTGAAGTGTTTTAAGTTCAGGATGGTGTTTTTAAAAATAGAATTCGTAAGGTTGTGAGTGGTTGGAAATAAAGAGACCGGTGGGGGACATGGTGAAGAGTTTTGCATTGTCCGTTATGGCCTGATCTATTTATTAATGTGAATTTTTCTTTTCCAGTTGTTTGACATGAGAACTTTAGATTATTTGTTTATGACATTCTTTACTGTTGCGGTAAAAGCCTATAGTATGGAGCAGTTGGTATAGCATGTCTCCCATTGCACATCAGCACGCATCCCCCACCCGGTCAAGTTATGTCTTATCTGCCCCAACTTGTCCAGCAGTCGAGTCGTCTTATCTTACACATGCACAGCAGACATCGCTTCTGTTCCTCACTTATTAACGATCGCATTGCATTAGAGGGTTCATTTCTATTGTACTTGTTGGACTCCTCCAGGAGATGAAGGTGCATGATGCCAAAAGAGCGGTGTCCTGGGAAGGATGAATTTAAACTTTAGGTATATGATGCTGGACGCTGAGCGAATATGGCAGATCACATTGTCTGAACATAAGCATTGAGCATTGCTGACGTTCTAAAGGTTGAGTAAAATTACCAAAAATTCTCCGCTTTGATGATGACCTGATATTATGTAATTAAAAGTGGAGGCAGAAATCTGTGGTGAATATGGCAGTGGCACGAACAAGCATTCATACTTGCAGTGGAAGGGCGAGTGGGCATTTAATTAGAAAGAACGGTTGCAGTTAGCTATGCAAGCGCATGGGAGTCACTTTTTGTCATTAGGCCTTATGGGATTCAAACTTTTGAAAGGTAAGGAAGGGTCGATGAGACTCGTGTTTTTGTCTCATCTTTGTACGCTTCTGAAAGAAGTGTAGAATTGAAGTAGTGATGGGTGGTTTACTTCAAGGCAAATCAACGCTTACCGATTCACTCGTCTCGAAGGCGGGTATCATCGCAGGCGCAAAGGCAGGTGAAACTCGGTTTACGGATACTCGAAAAGATGAGCAGGAGCGTTGCATTACTATCAAATCGACGTTAGTTTTTGTTGCTGTTTTAAAAACTTTGGAGAGGGGAGAGGGCAGAGCGACGGTAAAGCATTCGTAAGAGATTGTCTTGCTCTCTGTGAATGAATTTTTGCAGCTGCTAAGTCTTACCAATATGAAAGTTTCGTGTGATCACCTGCAAGTCTTCATTTGATATTATAGTTAAAATACTCATTTAACTCTTATATTGGGTCGTCTTGAATTCATTTATGCGCGGTATATTATTGTGAAGTTTATGCTCAGGTTAACTTTGAAGTCAGTGATTGCTGTGACAGAAGGTAAGTAAGATTGATAATCACTGTGATTGTCCGTCTTGCTTGCTTTTTTGTTTAAAAAAAAGGAAACTTTTATGGACTGATATCATTAAGAAAACTATTATAATCACTGACAATTATCGACTTCTCCAACTATTCGAAACTTGATCGGAAAAGAGAAAAAAATTCCACTGTTAGCATAGTTGTTTTGGGAGAGAACATGAGTTATAAACCGCTTTATTAAGTATACATTGCTCGTTGAAAATGATCGATTGCGGCCGAAATCTTTCCCTTTTTGGCCAGTTAACGTATTCGAGGATGGACACCAATGCAACGCTGCCGTGGTGGTTCTTTTCTGAAGTGGCATTAAAGTCATTGCCAATTCATGCGCATTAAAACATTTATGTAGATCCTTCTCATTTGCACTCCGCTTAATTAGAAGGTGTTTGTTATCTGTTTTGTGCATTCGCTTCAACTGGGCCAATTGTGTAGAAAGTGTAGGAAAGATATGGGCCACAATCGGTACCAAATCATTGTCGGGTGATTAAAGTGCACGATGGGTGTGACTGTATGTTCAGTGGCATCTCTCTATACTTCGAGTTGGACGACAAAGACATTGCGTTCATCAAAGGTGAGAACCAGTACGAAGTGGACATCGTCAACGGAGAAAAGCAGAAGCTGCATGGCTTCCTTATCAACCTCATCGACTCACCTGGCCACGTAGATTTCTCTAGTGAGGTCAGCAGTTTGTTGCATTCGTATAGTAATCTTGCCTCGTTTTATGCAGTAATGTAATGAACTCTCTAAATGCAGTTTTTTTTTAATTTTACGAAATTGTCTTCGTTCCTCTCATGCCGGGAATGAATGGCGCGAAATGGAAATCATGAGGCAGTGACAGTTTGATGCGAACTTCGGGTTTTCTTAAAAGATAATCGGGCTGGAAGGGGAAGCTTATTCTACCGTGGTTGATTGAGGTGTAGTGTTATCTTCGATTCGTTGAGCAGTTGTTTGAGAGTTGGATTCAGTCTTTTAAAGCAAGCCTTAGCACTGAAATAAATATTGTTGCCACAAGCGCTTCTTCATGTAGGTGAAAGGGAATGACTGAGGTGACGTGAAAGTTTGATATATTTGGTGCGAGGCGTTGGTCGGCGGAATTTCTTCGGAGATACCGTCGGCTTTCGCCAGTGGAACATCGGACGTCTCTTTATGGGATGTGGTTTCCGGTCTACCGCGCCGCAAATTATGAGCCTGTGTGGCGCCTTTGGGATGCCCAGGCAGTACTGCATATTCCTTATCGTCGCATAGCCCCAAAGGGGCCATTATTGCAGGGAAAAACCATGCAGTGAACATAACTGGAGTGGAGTGTGAGGGTATGGTTTGTTGCTGCACGTATATCGGGAGCAGCCAGGAAAGTTGAATGTAAATGAGAAGTTTAGTCTTGACAATAAAGAAAGCGGTACGGAATAGATTTGTTATTTGGATTGTATTTTTGAAGTGTAACCTTCAAGTTTATCCCCGCATTGTTAATGTTAAGTGAAATGACCAGGAAAGTAAAAGTTAATGCTCTTGTTTTATTGTTTTGTCATACTTTTATTCATTAATTACAGGTGACAGCGGCTTTGCGTGTCACAGATGGCGCTTTGGTGGTGGTCGATTGCGTTTCGGGTGCGCTTTTTTCATCGTTTCTCTATATTGCCGCAGATATGGGCCAGGCTTTTAGCTAAACTCCTTTTTGATTTCATTTATAGGTGAGAGGGGGAATGGTGAGGGAGAGGTACATCAGCTAGAAAAATGTTGGAAGTTTTGTAGGGTGCCGTCAGTGTTATAGAAAAGATCTGCATAACCAGACGACTTAGGAAATAAGGAGGGCCATATTTGGTTGACGAAAGCAAAACGCATTATGCAAATCTATCTCTTAACCGTTGAGGATTCGCTTACACTTAGCTACTTCTTGTTTGAGGAGAGAGAGGTAAATTCCCCTCACCTTGTTCAATCCTTGGCATATGCCAACCTTCGCTATAATTGTGAATAGACGTAAATAATTTATAATTTTGATATTAAAGGTGTGGGCAAAAACGTTTTGTTATAACTTTACCATTTTTTTGACATCAGAAAGTTTTACCAATAGGGTGGATATGCTGAAAGAACAGGTAAAATGCTTGAAAAAGTAAACCATTCAATGCGGTGGTGAAAAATAGAAGCTTTATGTTTTTAGCTGGTATTTTTGTGCAGTATTTTCAAAAACTAGCGATAGTCCATCATTTTTCACGTTTTAGTGCCCAGTGAGTGCTTATTTTGGACTGCGTCGGCGATAGCAGTCGCAAATGCCGTCTCTGGCAAACCCTTTTTATGCTGTACTGTACCAATTTCACTTGTGTAGAAGTATCTGAAATGGAGGAAAAAGCATTAAATTGCTTTATGTTTTCATCATAGAGTGAAAGCAGTATAGTGCATTTGAGGCGATGGGGATTTGTTCTACCTATATTCGTTGCACGGAAAAGCATTCGTTTATTGGAAAGCGTCATATTAGAGCTTGGTAAAGGTATCAGTCTTTTACTGAGTGTCGAATGAACGCTATATTAATGAGAGGGATTTGGTTGAGGACTTCATTATTTTGTGGTCTTCATTTCGCTCTTGCAACATCCCATTGTAGTTTTTTATTGTCTATCTAGGAGTCCCACAGCTTCACAAAAAAAGGTATCCACTGTTTTCTCTTTAAGGTGTATGTGTGCAAACGGAAACGGTATTGAGACAAGCGATTGCGGAGCGAATCAAGCCTGTGCTATTCATGAACAAGATGGATCGTGCTCTGCTTGAGCTACAGCTCGGACAAGAGGAACTCTACCAGACATTCCAGCGCATTGTTGAAAACACCAATGTGATCATCGCAACATACGGTGATGATGATGGTCCAATGGGTCAGATTATGGTCGATCCCGCCATCGGAAATGTCGGCTTCGGCTCTGGTTTGCATGGATGGGCGTTCACTCTGAAACAGTTCGCCGAAATGTACTCGGAGAAATTCGGAGTCCAGGTAACTTGATAAGCCTTTGGGTTTTCCTTTCTTTGTTCACCCGTCTCCTTTTTTATTTTTATGGGTTTATGGTTTTTATTTAAATTTTGCATCCAGCATTGCTGGCGATTGTTGCGAGTGAGCGTTGTTAGTCGAAAGATAACTGTTGGAAGGTAGGGAAGAAAGATTCTGATGAAAGGAAAGGGTGATGGTGACGTGGAAATTAGGTGATTGTGGTTTTGCACGGTGGTGTTTCTTTAAGAAATTGCTGTCTGTGCTCGTGAAGAAACTTCACGCAGTCTCTTTTTGGGTGGACTATAAGAGTGGCACTTTAAGTGAGTATTTCAGGTGGAGAAGTTGATGCATAATTTGTGGGGTGACCGTTTCTTCAACCTCAAAACGAAGAAGTGGAGCTCGACGCAAGACGCTGACAGCAAGAGAGGTTTCGTGCAGTTCGTGCTCGATCCTATTTTCAAGGTATTCGACGCGGTCATGAATGTCAAGAAAGATGAGGTCACAAAATTGTTGGCCAAGCTAAATATCAAGCTTGCCAATGACGAGAAGGATCTCGAAGGAAAGCCACTAATGAAGGTCAATCATTTTAATGTTTATCGTTTTGGTTCCGAAGTATGACTGAAGCTGTTGTCGTAGATGTAGCAGCTGGATTGAAAATAGAATGCAGCAACGCTATCACTCGCGAGCAGGAGCGTACCGTGTGAATTTCACAAATTTTTTCCCTTTCACTTGTATCATCTTGGAGCGAGATTGTGACAGGTGTTGCAATACTGGGTCGTACCGTCTATAATTGGTTCATTCACTTTTGCTTTTACTTATAAGACAAATATTTTATAGATTTCTGAGGATTATCCCTAAATGATACTCGTTTATTTTGTTAGTGTTGCAGTGTTTGCGAGTACAGAGTCATTATGAAATGAGTTATGAGAATGAAATAGTCGTTTATTAAGTTGTTTTGGGAGGAGTGCATTATTTGTGTTTTAGTTTGAGTTTAATTCGGAACTCTTTTAACCATTTGTAATGCTTGTGTTCTACCTGCATTCCAAGCGTTTTGATCCAGTAGTGTTACAATAGCAATGAACAAGTTCAGGTGATGATGCGCAAATGGTTGCCGGCTGGCGATACGATGTTGCAAATGATTTGCATCCATCTACCGTCCCCCGTCACGGCACAAAGGTATCGAATGGAGATGCTCTACGAGGGACCACACGACGATGAGGCTGCCGTTGCAATCAAAAACTGTGACCCGAACGGCCCGTTGATGATGTACGTTTCGAAGATGGTGCCCACTTCTGATAAAGGTCGCTTCTACGCATTCGGACGTGTATTCTCGGGAAAAGTAAGTGAGACTATATCAAATAATTTGTTTCTTACTATGCGCTTGTGACATAATTCTGAAAATGTGGGGATGATTGAAACAGCATAACATGGTCGGCTTGGTGGCATTGCGTTGGTTTTGTTCGAGTGATTATGCGTCTTTACGCGTTGATTGTTTTGTCTCAAGAATTTCTCGTATTATTTCCATACTTTAAGGCTGTGAGTGTGAGTTTTGAGCAGTGTTTGAAATTAACGAACCTATTTAACCTTTATGCAGATAAATGTACGCATTGGATGAGTGAATAATTGTTGGTTAATCACGTGAAAACTAAATGCAAAGTGTATTGCTGCACGTTCTTCGTAGACTTGTGTTATCACTTCCCAAGCGCTGAACTGTACATTCGTTTACTTAGTTGATGTTGCAGGAGCGCTAAAATACAACATTATAATCTAAGAGTAATACGTGTTTAAGGTGGCGACAGGCATGAAGGCCCGTATCCAGGGTCCCAACTATGTGCCCGGGAAGAAGGAAGATTTGTATGAGAAGACCATCCAGCGTACCATTTTGATGATGGGTCGCTACGTGGAGCCCATTGAGGATATTCCTTCGGGCAACATTGCAGGTCTGGTCGGCGTTGACCAGTACCTGGTGAAGGGAGGTACAATCACAACATTTAAGGATGCGCACAACCTTCGCGTTATGAAGTTCTCGGTTTCGCCTGTTGTCCGGGTTGCTGTAGAGCCTAAGAATGCTGGGGATCTGCCTAAACTGGTAAGTCGTTCCTTATTCTCGAATTGTATTCATGGTTAGTGCGCTAAGTAGAGGGACCAGTTCAAATGGCGGAAAAGCGGAGCACTGCGGTATAAAATGTGTGCGCTAATTGCTTATAGATTATAGGCGTAATGTTTTAATGCAGTGTTTTGTTTGCATTTATTAGGAGCGTTTATAGTTGTGTGCCTATATATCAAAATTTTTTGGAATTTGCGTTGTTTGGCAGATGTGAGTCAAGAGCGTGAACCTCTTTCGTTGTATCTTGCAAAGTGTTTGAGGCTTCTGAAGCAAGATAGTTGGGACTTTTAGCTTAGCGTGTACCGCTTTGACACTTTGTATCTGCTCGTCGAAATTTTGAAAGTGTCGCTGGGGGTATTTTTTTTCTTTTCGATTATCGTTGTTTTGTTGCTTTTTCAGTGTGGGTCATCTGATTTATATTTAAAGAAGATTAAGCGGCGGAATGAGCTCTTCTGAAAATTAATGATCTTGCAGGTGGAAGGACTTAAGCGACTGGCGAAGTCGGATCCTATGGTACAGTGCATCTTCGAAGAGTCTGGCGAACACATTATTGCAGGTGCGGGTGAGCTGCATCTGGAAATTTGTTTAAAGGACTTGGAAGAGGATCACGCTTGCATTCCCATCAAGAAGTCCGATCCGGTCGTGTCATACAGGGAAACGGTTTCCGAGGAATCTGACCAAATGTGCCTCTCAAAATCACCTAACAAACACAACCGTCTTTTCTGTAAAGCTGTGCCCATGCCGGACGGGTTGGCCGACGATATCGACAAGGGTGAGGTGAACGCACGTGATGAGTTGAAGGTATGTTTCACTGGTTTCGTATTAAGAGCTTGTTTTTGATACATTGGTACCTTTATCCACCATTGTTTGATTGGTCAGGTGAGGAAGTTGAGCAGCCAAGTTTTGATTGTGTAATGGTCGATTTGTTCGTATTTACCGTGTATGAAGGTGTACTATTGTTTACTGTTGCAGTGACAGCTAGTGTTACGTCCTAATGCATTGACTGTATTACTCATTTGGAATGATGGTGTTGCTTAGATATTTTGGAAATTGAATGTTTTATCGGCTGATGCTACCTACCTCTTCAAGTGTTGATCATGAGAAGACAGGCGCAGCAGCGCTGAAGCTATGAATAGAGGATTACACATCTTGATAATAGTGGGGTTGTATCTTTTGGATTGCATGATCCCATTGTACAATTTGCAGAACTTTGCATGCATCTTTAACTGCAATTGAATAAGTGAAATATAAGGCTTTTGCTAGTTGATTGCGCTTTATGTTTTTGTGTCGTCTGTTCGTTGGATGCATATCGGTACGAGGTGTTGGTCGGTGAGATTCCTCTGGAGATTTCATCGACCTTCACCAGTGGATCATCGGACATTCCTTTATGGGATGGGACTCCGGTCTACCGTGCCGCAAATTATGAGTCTGTGTGGCGCCTTTGGGATGCCCAGGCAGTACTGCATATTCCTTATCGCCGCATAGCTCCGATGGAGCCATTACTGGTGCGAAAAACCATGCAGTGAATAAACTGGCATACACATGTCGTATGCGAAGTAACGTTTGCAGTAGTTTCACTGAGTTTAGCTTTAATCTTCTGTTGGAACACTAGGTTGCCTCTGATGGACCGCTTGTCTCATTCTTGTTGGTGATGAAAACTTTCAGATTAGTGTTGCATAAACTTTATGGTGATTGTAGGCACGTGCGAAGATTTTGGCCGAGAAATACGACTACGATGTAACAGAGGCGCGTAAGATTTGGTGCTTCGGACCCGATGGGACAGGCGCCAACATTCTTGTGGACGTTACAAAGGGAGTGCAGTATCTAAACGAGATCAAGGATTCGGTCGTGGCGGGCTTCCAGTGGGCAACTAAGGAGGGTGTGCTTTGCGACGAGAACATGCGAGGTAGGCGCTGTTAGTTCATCTGGCGCCTTTGTATGGGTAATACTGAGGAGCTAGTTATCGTGAACTTAAAGGTTTTATGGTTCATGAATCATCAGTCGTAATGGTAGTAGAAGGTCGCTAATTGAGTACTACTTGATATTTGCTGGTGGCTACATGTCTAAAGAGGGGCGGATTGGTGGCAGGCAGTATGTGTGCCTGATGCTTGAAGTACCAAATTGTTGAGTAGAACTTTATCGTCTGGTCTATGCCATAGTCTTAGCAGCGGTTGAAATAAAAGGATATCCTTGGCCACGGGGCTGAGCTGGCATTGATGTATTGCAATAGCTTTGAATAGGATAACTTCATATCATGCATAAATTTGCATAAAATGGGTCACATAAATCTGCTCCTAACGATGTTTGAGAACATAGCTTTCTCGTCGTCGACGTTCACTGCGGATGCTGTTCCTTGTCCAGAGATCGTCCTTATATAAATTGTTTGTTTAAGAATGTATTATTGCAATGAAGTGATGTTATGGAACGCCATAGTAGAGGTCTAGTGAAGGTATGTTTTCTCCGCTGGGTGTGAAAGGAGCGCGAAACTATCGAAAGAGATTTCAAAAGAGATTTCACGGAGTATCGCGTCACTTTACTAATTTCGTACTCTCTCTTTCAGTGCATCACACCTCCTGAGCATGTTTTCTTCATGTATTGGATAACGCTGGCTGAGTGCAGACGAATGAATACTCGCGTCGCTACCTTTCGATTATTTATTTGTAAGCGGAATGCTATAAAGGGCATATGGGAAAGATATGGGGAATCGGTATATAGGTGAGAAGTCGTAAACATTTCGGTTAATGAGTAAAACTTATTAAAAGTTGTAGGTGGTCTTCAGTGATTCAATCTTTAGTGTTGCTACACCAGGAAAGGTTGTTTTTTGCAGGAATTCGTTTCAACATTCACGATGTGACACTGCATGCCGATGCGATCCACAGAGGTGGTGGTCAAATCATACCCACCGCCAGGCGTGTTATCTACGCATGTGTGCTCACGGCGCAGCCTCGTCTACTGGAACCGGTTTATCTCGTCGAAATTCAGTGCCCAGAAAGTGCAGTTGGTGGTATGTCAACTATTCTTCTTTTATGGCCACATTTGAGGCGTTATAATTTCCTCATGGAGTTTCCTAGAACACTGTAGAGTAGGTCGGTAAGGAGACTTGAAGCTACAGAAATCGACATAATGCGTTGTTCGGTGGGGTCACTAATCTTTCCGATCGCGTCCAATGCGCATGATTCTTACTTTTGGGTACCCAACTTTCTATTTTATCAGCAGCGGACTGTTGCTCTGATTTTGGCTATTGAATACGACTTTCGGCTGAACGTATTTTAAAGAACCATGGTGGATTTCATTTTGCACTTTCGACTTTTTATATAATCCCCATCTGCTGCCATCTACAACATTTCAGTTTCCCTCGGAGGAGGAATTGAGATGTCTTCGAAATCTCGCGTTATTCCGGGATAGATTTTGCAGTACCGTCAGCCGTAGAATGGTGAGGCGAGTGAGTGCCGTCCGCCACTTTGCACTAGTTCAGATAGCTGAATTGCTAGTGACCAAATTGATTTCTACAACGTCATGCTCAAATCCAGTTGGCTTTGGTTGGACGGCCATACCGGACCTCTCCTTTGCAGGTATCTACGGCGTCTTGAATCGTCGCCGTGGCCACGTCATCGAGGAATCGCAGGTGGCTGGCACTCCAATGTTCATTGTGAAGGCCTATCTTCCTGTCAACGAGTCTTTCGGTTCGTTTCATTCATTTATTCCATTTTCTTCCATTCTAAGTCGGCAATGGCTGTCTTTGTAGAGAACGGTCGTGTATTCTTTGAAATTGGTTCATTTTCTGTGCAATCCTCTTCATTCGAGTTGTGGAGCAACGTGGTCTGCAGGGAGAACAAAACATAGGAAAGCCAGGAAAGCTTGATGCATGTTTTTCTTTGCACTAGTAAGCTCACTGAATCTTTGGAAGGTGTAGATGTGGAGCTTTTGTAGAAGTTTTCTTTCGTTGACTGTCTGCTTTATCTTTCCCACAAGCTGTGAGCGATGATTTAATAAAAGTGCATATTTTTGACGTTTGAAATTTTGATTCGACTGGTTCTGTCCAGGTATTAATATGGAAAACCTTTGAATGGGTGGTTCTTGCCAGCTGTAGTGCAGGTAGTGTGAATGAATTCACTACTAAGTGGCACTCTATTGTTTCTTGCGCTTCGTTTTAAAATTGATGTGTTTGTTTCTAGGTTTTACGGCCGATCTCCGCTCCAATACCGGTGGTCAGGCCTTCCCACAGTGCGTGTTCGATCATTGGCAAGTTTTGCCCGGTAACCCCTTGGAACCGTCAAGCAAACCGGCACAGGTTGTAGCTGACACGCGTAAGCGCAAGGGACTCAAGGAACAGGTGCCCGCACTTGATAACTTCCTCGATAAGATGTAAATGCCTTTCGTCTCAGAAGCACTATATGATGATTCCCCATCCTTTTCGCCTCTTCGGTCGTTTTGGTACTTCCTCCTTTCCTTTCTCCAGCTCATCGCTTTTCAGTTTTAATGATTTTTCAAACAGTTTGTTTACATTGCTTTTCTGGTGAGTTTTAGAAGAAAAATAATTAAAGTGCAAAGTGGTATGAAGTAAGGACTAGTGGTTGGGCATGTGCGGCGTTTTACGACCCCCGAATGACTTTAACGGTCTCCGGGACTGTCGCTCGGTTTTTTCTCTACTGTCTTGTTTGGTTTCTTGTTTTCAAGCAGTTGTTTTAATTAACGCGGCACCTTGTTTGGCTCGCTATTGCGCTTTTCATTGTTTTCGATGGGCAGTGGTGTGAATCGCTCATTGAACGGGGTTGATTGATGTTGTGCGCGGAGTTGCTCTCCTGTTGCGTTGTTGCCTAAATAAAGAGGCTCTTTGAGTTATTGTGCTATTGTTGACAAGATATAGCTTGTGGTCACTCATCAAGGAAATGTGGGAAGGAGCGTTTCGAGAGGATTCTTGCTCTTCGTTTCTTGAAGAAATAGAGAAGTTAGTGTCGCCTTTATCAGGAACGGGGGGGATTGGTAATTGGATGTTGCCTTTGATGTTGGGGGCTTATTAAGGTAAACTGGTGGGTGAGTTTGGTGCAGCAAAGGGCTTTCTGCATGCGCAGTTCATGCAAGTTGATTGCGTGGTTTCAACCTTAACGAATCAATGCTTTGCCATTGTCCTCCGTCTTTGCTTTGAATGGCGTAGACCGCGGGGAATCATCAACTGCGCTTTCAAAATGTGCTCATTTGAATCAAATGGTTGCATCATACAATCCGATAGAGATGCAAGACGTGCCGCGACGCTTCCATCTCCAAAACTTCACGTTGGGACTGCCACTGGGGGTGATTGCTACCCCAGGTTGCTTACGCTGGAGAGGGTGCTTAGAAACTTGCCGAATTTTCCTGCAGGGGCTTAGGAGGAGTTTGGGTAAGCAAGAATAGCAAGTGTGTCTGATTGAAGTTTCCGTTCAGGAATGGTGAGCGGAGAAAGTCTCTTTGTCATCCTTTTTGGGTCAGGTCTGCAAAAAAAACGGTTTGAACCGTCATATTTGTAGTTCGGGATGTCGAGGTTGAATAGAAAAGGTTGTCACCGACTTTGCAATTTTTCATATAAATATGGGGTTGAATCGAATGGTTGTGATACGAAAGTGCTGTGAGGCATACCCCGAACTCTAATCGGCGCTTCTTACGCGTTGTATGATATGCGCTGCCAAAAACAATTTAGCAGAATAAAATGAAATTAAAATCACCCTAAAGGAGGGCTATAATTCTAGATCTTTGAGGTGCGTGCTTTAAAAATATCGAATCATCAAACAGGGTAATGTGTCATTGGGGTTGAAAGTAAGCAAGTGCGCAAGCTGAAGGAAAGGGAACTTCGTAAATAATGATGGTATACATAATAGATTTATTATTATAAACGAGCATAAAGAAGAAGGATCGTTTGCATGAAAGGAAACTTGGGAAAACAATAGGATGAAGGCGAGTTTGCACGGGAAGATTTATTAGGTTGTATTGTAGCCGTGAAGAAATAAGTGGAACCTTTTCCTAAACAAAGTAACGAGATTTCATTTGCATACGTCAAGCAAAAGTGAGGTGCAAGTCGTGTATGCAAGCGCCTACGTGGAGAGGTCTTATGAAGTTAAGGTTGGAAGAGGTGGCGTTGACTTTTTCAGTGCCTTTTGACTATGCTAATAATATACACATCATAACTTGCAATCGAGCAGAGAGATTACCTACATTGATGTACATCGAATCTGCAAGTGGAGTACGATCACTGCATATTTGTGAAAAAGTGAGGATGACTTGAAGCATGGAATACTTGGATAAGGTATGGGAATAGGCCGTTGCTATACCTAGCGACAACCGAATTCAAAGCACTTTGAAGTGCAGATACCCGTCGTCGCTGTCCTTACAACTTATTAAAGCTGGAATTTACGGCTGGACGTTATCAGCATAAATAGGCCTAGTAACATGTACCGTTATGCATCCGCAATTTCGTATAACAGGAGCAAAGGCAAACAGGAATGGCGCATCAAACTTACCATCGTTTGATCTACCACTGATACTTCATCTGCCATAGTAGGTCGAACCTACTAACATTTGATCTACCGTTGATATTTCATCTACTGTGGTAGATCAAACCTACTTACTATCTCCTGATCTGCCACTAACATTTGATCTACCACAGTAGATCGAAAAAATGTCATTTGATTTACCACCGATATTTGATCTACGAAGGTAGATAAACCTACCATCATTTGATCTGCCGCTGACATTTGATCTACAACGTTATATCAGACCTACTGTCATTTAATCTAACGCTGATATTTGATCTACCATGCTAGATCAAACCTACCAATATTTGATCGACCACTGATATTTGATCTACCATTGCATATCAAACATACTATCATCTGATCCTCTGTTGATATTCGATCTGTTGAGGCAGATCAAACCAACTATCATTTGATTTGCCAGTGATATTTGACCTGTCATAGTAGATCACACTGCTAATATTTGATCCATCGCTGGTATTCGATCATCCATGAGAGAGAGATCAAGACTGCTATCATTTGATCTAACACTGATATTTGATCTGCTAAGCTGAATAAACTTAGCATTATTCGATCCTCCGCTCATAACATTTTAGACCAAATCCACTGACATGCTGTCCACCAATGATATTTGTTCTACCATGGTGGATCAAAAATTCCAACATTTGATCTGCCATTGATATTTCATCTACCATGCTAGATCAGACCTATTATCATTTGATTTATGAGCGACACTTGATCTACCATAGTAGATGAAATCTACTGATATTTTATCCACCACTTATGTTTGATTTACCGTGTTAGACCGAATCAACTACCAATCGATTTGCCACATATTTGATCTACCATGGCGCATCAAACTTGCTATCATTTAATCTTCCAACTGGTATTCGATCTATCGTAGTAGATCAAACCAAATGTCATTTGATCAACCACTGATATTTAATGTACCATGGTAGATTAAATCTGCCATCCCTTGATCTATTCCAGATATTTCATCTATAACATTATATCAAACCTACTATCATTTGGTCTACCACTGATATTTGATCTACTAAATTTGGTTCACTATGGCAGATCAAACTTACTATCGTTTGATCTAGCAATGATATCTGTTTTAATATGGTAGATCAAACCTACTGTTATTGATCTACCACTCGCATTTGATCTACCGTGGTAGATCGAACCAACTAATGTTTGATCTACCACTGATGTTTGTTCCACCATGGTAGATCGAACCTACTATCATTTGATCTGCCACTGATGTTTGATCTTTAATAGCAGATCAAATTACTAATATTCAATCCACCACCGATATTTGGTGTACGATGGCAGATAAAACGTACTAACATTTGATCTGCAACTAATATTTGATCTACCATGGTAGATCAAACCCACTATTATTTGATGTGCCACTGATATTTGTTCTACCGTGGTTGATCAAACCAACTATGTACGATGGCAGATGAAACCTACTAATATTTGATCCAGCACTGATATTTGATCTAGCATGGTAGATCAAACGTACTAACGCTTGATCTGCAACTGATATTTCATCTGCCGTGCTAGATCAAACGTTCTGTTATTTGATCTACCACAGGTATATGATCTACCACGTTATATCAAATCTACTATCATTTAATCTACTACTGATATTTGATCCACCATGGTAGATCAAACTTACTATCATTCGACCTACCACTGATATTTGATGTATGATGGTAGATCAAACCCACTTTCATTTGATGCATCGGATTGGATATGTCATAGAACCAAATTTTCATTCAGTGTTGTGATTGTCTTTGAATTTTTGAATGATTTAAAAACAATCATTCTTTTTAAGGAGTCGCCTACGTAAGCAATAGCACCCTCTTAGTTCCTCTTAGATGGTCTGAATATAAGACAATCTCTAGAAAGAGGTTCCTTCGAGATCACAGGTGGAGGAAGAGTTAGGGTGCGATCCCTCATGGTTGGACAACGCGTGCTGACTTTCGTTACTATTAATATTATCAGCGTACTTAACAAGAATGGAGGAGTATTTCTATGGCTAGCTAAGAATAAAGGCTGTTCAATTCACACTGAGTCAAATGATAGTGCGTTGAAATTACAAATGGGCAATCCCTCTCGTCGACTTCCTCTCCTTCTCAGTTGAGGAAAAGATTGCAAATTTCAGGCTGTTCAAGAATTCATGCGAAATCGGGAGGCGAGAGCGAGTGATAAATTAAAGAACAAGTGCATGGAGGAATCGAAGGATTCAAAATTTTTAAGAATGCCAATAGCCAGTTTTTTTCGAAGAATTCAAAAAATAGGAATGACAAAAAATTCAAAATGGAAAATGCCAATTTTTCGCCATTTATTGAAGACACCTTCAGAAGCGTAGGTGGACGGCTCTGCAAACGTACTCTGCAAAAACGCATCATGTAGTGTGCAGTTATGTGTATTTGTATGTACCCGTATGCTTGTTCGATGGCTTCAATTCGGGAATTGCTGAGGCGAGAATTATGAAGTTTGGCAGCTGTAACCTACACGATGGCCTAGCCGCCTATTTGAAGTTCATTCGTGAATCTCGAATAACTCGCCTTTTGCGTTCGGTCGGAGCAGCGATCAGCTTTGCATGATGGGAAATCGTTTATCTGCCAGATGCTGTAAAACTTTTTGCCGAAGAAATGTGTTACCTCGTTAAGGGACATTTGTTGATGAAACATCTGCTATGAACAACTGTTGCCTTTACTTCAAGAAACTGCAACTAACATTTCTTCATACAAAACCACTCTTAATCAACTCACTATATTGTTTTAGTGTTGGATTCTTTTGTCGCATGGATGGGAGGAGGAAAGGTGAAGAGGGGAAGGGAGTTGCCTATGCGGAATGAGAAGGCATTTTTTCGATTCTTCCGTACCGGCTTACATCGTTCAAAGCGCACTAATCCCTGCCGCCTTTTCTTTAATGCTGACAGTGACCGAAAAGACTGCGATATTGAGAGACGGTAAAACAACCTCTGCCGGGTGTCGGTAAATTATTTAACACGTCCATTAGGAAATGAAATGGTCTTTTTCAAATTTTGGACTGTTGCCAATTCAACAATAGCGCGGAAGAAATTGGTGGCTATCGAAAATATGAATAAAACCATCTCCTTGAACTATTGCGATGATAACAACACTGAAAACCGGGAGAGGTCAGTCATAACAATTTAGGCTCCTTTGGGCATTTGTCTGATCCCATCGCTGTTGGTGCGATTAGCGAAGAAACATCGGCAAAATTTGTATGGTTCGAACGGTGAGGGCTGCCAAAAAAGAGCTGATGAATTGCACTTTGAAGGCACCTCGAATTATTTGTTAGGCTACCGATCAAGGACTCATTTGCTGCAGGTGGAGGGGGAGGGTACTATTGCAACTACTTTTACACTGCTACAGCTATCAATTATATTATTTACAAATTTCAGATGTTTCAAAGAACTCGTCAACTCTTTATTTTACTACTTCTGGTGGCGTCATCTTTTCATCGGGATTATTTGACTCTACGCCATGTCACACTCTTAATTCTATGAAAGAACTCGGTGGGAATAATTGCTATAGCGATGACACTCTCACATCCCTCCTGAATATTGCCTCTATTATGGACCCCTTTCACTGTCAGCTAACGGAATGGTGTTAACTACTTCACAACGTTGATGAGGAGCCGATTCGCTTTCAAGAAGGTCGCATTTCATGGATCTGCCTAAGAGACAAGATTTCAAAATGACCAATCACTGGTAGTCGACGATCAGACGGTCGGAAAGCCAGTATCGCGGTGCTGCTATCATCGTGTTGTGCATGTATATTGTGTCTGTTTTTGATGCCATGTTGTTCATTTTCTTGCACTTATCCTATGTGCATCCATCAGTTTCATTCACTGTGACCTGTATGACCCTTCATTTTCTTTAACTTATTCTTGAACTGTGTCTTCTCAGAGACTGGTTTATTTTTAATGAGATTACCGGCCGGTGGCAGCAAAGGTTGGTCAATAGAATAGACAACAATATAAATTTCTAGAGGAAGATTCACATCACAGCACTGATAGCAGTTGCAAAAATTCCATCCCACTGCATTTGCATAATGCCACACAAAGCCATCACTCATAATTAGTTCTACAACCGCAATAAGTGGCGGATGTTTGTACGGTTTTGAAGAGCACCGACTGAAAGAAATGCTGTTGAGTTGCTCTCTGCCGAAAAATCTGTAGACGAATGTGGGTGGCGTTTGGCACATTTGATGTAATTTTTGCAGAGAGCGAATTACATCAGTTTCTCTCTCACATGTCTTCGTATCCTCTACATTGTTGTTATTCTTTTCTCTTTTTTTCTTACTCAGCAAACTGTTGAACCCATCACAGAGATTTTGCAACAGCTGTAACTTGCCGTAGCAATCGTTTGTGCACGCCACAAAAACTACGCAGCATTCCAATAGATACAGCTGGCTGCTCGGTCGGTCATTTCAGCTCTAAAAACCGCAAATGCGCGTGTTGTGTGCAGAGGAGAGTTGAATCACCACGTGCTGTCTTCTTGAGGCGTGTCTCTGTGTGTATGTGTGTGTGTGTGTGTGTGTATGCCACTCGCGATCGATCCCTTCGATGGGTGTCGCTTTTCATCACTACGAAGCACTATTTTGCGTTCTTGGACGTCTTCACGATTTATGCCCTATTCTGAGGGTTATCACCTCAAATTCGTTCATTTTATGTTTTAGGTGATATTATCACTTCGTTAACATTTTCTCCCTTTTAAATGATAAGGTATTTTAGCGCGTGTTAAATATATGGCTGACAATTTCGCTATTTTTGATTTAATGAATCTTATTGTAAACCCAATCGCCAATTATTTATTTCCGAGGCACTCTGTTATCTCGTTAAGATCATATCATTTTGCTTCACTTCACCATTTTCCTCCTGCTTTTATGGGACATTATCGCGTTTTCAAATAATTAACAGGTACGAAACTTTTCATGAACTTTTACAGTATTTTATGGCGGTAAACAACGGTAATCTACTGTAACATAAGAAACAATGCGTTTGCGCTTGATTTAGATCTTAGCTTTAGTTCAGCATCGCTTAGTTGAGTTTGAGGCTGTAGTTGCGGCTGTACTCTTGAAGAACAATGATAATATCAAGAAGGTTCAGGCCCCTCATTGTTGTTTCTTCTGGTGTTCGTTCAACTCGGCGCTAGCCGTCTGCCCGTCGGCTTGAGGTGCTTTATAACGCTTCTGTCTGCTCAATCACTGCTAGTAGGCGAATCGTTAGATGTGGATACTGCTTGTACGATTGTCATTACAAGCAATGGGCTGATTTGGAATAGATTCCCACAAATCTTTGACTCTCGTTTATCAAATCAGAAGTCCTTAAAAGAAATCGCACGGAAATGGCGCTTATTTATTGATTTACTTCACACTGTTACAAATCTAAAAAAAACGCTAAAAATTTTCAATGATGTTTACATCAGTAGATACACTGGTCGTCAAGTTTTAGCATAAGTTGGCGTTTAAATAAAGATTTAATGGACAAGTAAATTTTGCTGTACAATTAGGTGACAGGTGAATTTTACTGTACGTTTAGTGTACAACACCTTTATGGTAAAGGGAATTAATTTTTTTCAGCAAATACTCTCACTATATCATCGGTAGCGTTTACAATAAGCTAGCTTACAAAAGTCTTAAAAGCATCATATTTATGGGATTCCCATTTATATGCGGCATAAAAATCGATATGAACACCATAACTGAAACATAAATGAATAACTACCGAATGGGGTTAGCAATACAAGTAATCCTTTCGTTGTTCAACCCAAAGGCCATCCGACTTCGTCGATATTCAGAAATGTGACAACGATTACACTTATAAAAATCGTAAGCTAAATATTCGTTTTTCTTTCATTAGCACTTGTCATTTTCTTAGCAAAATGTGCACATAATTTCATAGTTGTTCTAAATGCATATGACTCTAGCAGTAGTGAGTGAAGCTTATCAAAAAAAGAGAGCGGTACTCGCACCTTCAGATGCTAAAAACTTCTATAGAAAATGACCAGCTGAAGAGTTCAAGTATAGATGAACTTTAAAAATTAGGTTGGGCCTAGACTGTAGTCACCGAGTTGCGTTGCTGTAATTTTTTCGAGTTTTATGTATTAAGACTATTCGACCATGTGACTGAACAGGCCTTCTGCAGCATAGACATAACGTCGCTCTGATAATGCGTTTTCTTGCGGAAATTTGCATGAATGCACAGAAGAAGATAACGCCAGTAAAAATTCACTTAAGGTTTCAAGAGTGTAGGCAGAATTTTTTTCCACAAGATGACGGCGATCAATCTCTAGTGGTTCCAGTTGCGGTTATCTCTTTTGATTGTCTCATCTATGCTTTTGCAATATGCCTCAAAGCAGTAAACTTGGATTAGTTAGATTTTGATATCATTCTCCGAAGAAATATACGACATAGAATAGAATGGAATATGTTATAAAACTGTACGATTGATAATTGTTAATCGCTTTTAAAGATGAGATTGGTGAATATATTGAATAGGTGTTTAGTGCTTTTGTTATTGAAGTTGTTGAACACAATGTAGAAGTTGTCGAAATCGGAACGGTGCTAATGCATCACTATATAAATAAATAGTACGGCGACTTTCATGTTGACCTGAATTCGACTATGCATGATCGTTACGTTCATAAAGAGGGAAGAGGGGAATAGACCATTTGCGTAAGGCAAAAGTTGTGAGACTTGCATACGACCAGTTTCATGTATTTGTTGTCACAGCCGTCATCATCTCATCTAATCCTTTATGTGATCTTCTATGCGCCAGACAGCACTTTGTATTACCGCTCCTTCACACCACAGTTTGTCTTTAATTAATCACAGTTGGACTGGATAGGGGTGATCTTGAGCTCGCAATTCGCTAATGGGTATGGCACCTTGGAGAGCTGTGAGGTTGAGGGCGAGATGAAGAAAACCGAATTTTAAAAAGCCTCAAAAAGAAGAGCATATTCAATGTTTAACACCAAAACCTGAAACAGGGCGAAAAATGTTAATTTTTTTAAAATTCGTTTTCGATGATGCAATGTTTTCTAATAATTTATTCTCAATGCAGCAAGAAAACCTATTGTTGAAGAAACTTTTGTTAATTGATATAGTTTGTCAGTCTGTTTCTTTCTTTTGTTTAACTTTTCTTCCATTCCTTCGTCACATATCTACCTTGCCTTATTCTTGCAATTCGAATATTCATCGTTTTTCAGAATTAGCTTTAATAGAGTAGATTGGTATCAATACTATTGCATATAAAGGTGTGAAGTTGCACCTTCCAGGTAGATCGATAATACTGACGAGCATTAATTTCGATACTGCTCTACCGAAGTTGCATTGCATAGTGAAGACGGGTTTCACTCAACGTGTCTTTGTGTTAACCAAATAAGAAACTGTGCATCGTTTTCAAATATAATCAAAGTGCCATTGCTATATAATATGAATGATAGTAAACTGTAAAATAAACTTCTGGATGTGTTATCGACGAAGTGTACACTATGATTTCATTGAGAAACCACATTAAAATAGATATCGCATAAACGCATCATACCACTCATACGCCATATACAAGATAAACACTACATATTACTAGTTAGCGTTTCAGGTGTCCAGTCCTCAATCAGCTTTCATAATTTCAAACTTGGTGCTTTTAACGAACTGCCTATTTTTGATGAATTATCAAAGAAACAATATCGAATAAAAAAACTTTTTCAGCGTGTTTCCCAACTTTTTCTGTCGTTAGTTTCCTTCTTCACATGGGAAATTTTTTCATCCGCATATGTATAAATATATGTAAATACACTAACTGCAAGCGAAACTACTCATTAATAAAGTGAATGAATTAATAGCCTTAAACGTATCACTTCCTCTTTTACGTCCGTCTGTTGTAAATGTTTAAAAAAGAGTGGTCTCATATGGTAATCCTCCTCGCTCCCTTGTTTTATCCACATTATCTTCACGTATGATCAACTTGTCCTCTGAAACAATCTTCATTTATTTTTCATTGCATTTGTCTCTTCAATAGAAAATCCTTCAAAACCGGACAAGTTCCTTGTTCTACGTAGTGCAAATTTTTCTCTGCACATTCCATAAATAGGTTTATTTTTGTAAAGCGCAATATGATGACGTCTTCTCTGTGTATATATTTCTCTGCATCCATCGCAATATTTTCAACTCACCAACTGCACAAGAATAGCGATAAAATTTTTATTGATATAAATCTGGCCAATGGATTCACCTCATATCCGGATTTTTACTTCGATTTAATCGTCTTCTTTATGAGTTATTATTGACATTTTAAAATACGATAAAATTATAAGTGCATTTTGCTCAGTATACGATCGGAAACGATCGAGAAAGAATTTATAATTGCTGCTAATAAAAGCGATCGATTGAGTAGTAAAATGGTTTGGCAGTAAGACTGCGAATCGAATTGCCAATCTCATCGTATAAATCTCGACGGAATGAATATTGCAACTATCGTGACAGCACAATTAATACAATCGCTCACAAATTCTCAGCAACAAATTCCGTGATTAGGAGATGACGATTGCGACTTAAGTACAGCTGAATTTAAAAATTACTGGTATGTCAGGAGAGGAAAATAGACACCCGTTCACTGTTTGGAAGGAAAGTCGGGAGAGGAAAACCAGAGATTTCCACAGAATTATGCACGTTTCCTTTCGGTGGTTGGCACCGTTTTTGTTGTGACGCTATGCAAATGCGATATATAGGTGCCTATTTGGTTGGCATTATTGCCATAAGCCTTCGTAAATAAGCAAACGGGTCCCCAACATAATTTCCTCCAAACCTCTGTACCGCGCCTTGTGTTTAAATAAGCTCTGATTTAATTTAAATGAGTTCACACGGTTCGTCTTCTTTGAATTATTATTGCAGGATTGGTTTAGCGCATCTGCTTATTGTAGATTCGTCAATCATTTGACGTGAAGCTTGTAGCAGGTGATGATTGCTCCACTCACTTGACCGTTCTCGTTGTTTGTATAATTTGATTTTTCAAGCTTTTCCACGTGGAACAGCTCGCAAAGGGCACTAAAAGAATCACCTTTTAGTGAAGTTCGGATGCATGAATAAAGCACCATCCATAGGGATGTTATGCTCATACGGAAACGTCGTTTTCCTCAAGAATGGCATATCGGTGACAGGGACGGGGGGGAGGAGTTTGTTATCGAGTAGGGAGGCCTATAACTCAACTCTTCAACAAATTCGAAAAAAAAGGTTATAAAGAACGATTGTATTTGAGAAATGAGGCTCATAAATTTCGGCACCATCGAAAGTCCGTATCATCAAGCGATGTTTGTGTTAAAAGGTTGGGAGGTCTTATCTTCAAAATATTACGGCGATCTGTGTTCATTTGGTGTTCGGTTTATTTTTATTTGTGATTTCACAACAGTAGTGCGTTCAAATTCCAGGGTATACCACTGGTCGATGAATGTAGAAATTTTGTTTGCAATTGTTTTCTTCATATATTTATCGGAATATTTCAGTGAATTGAGGTGGATGTTTGTTGATTTTATCACAAGAGACATTATAAGTTTTGATGATATGATCGAAGGGAGGACGTAACCGGTGATAACCTTGGAGACACTCATTTATCGATGAACTTTTCATAATCTTACCTGCACATCTTACATGCTCATCTTCCTTGCCAACTAAGAGTACATCCTTGTGCGTAGAACCAACCGGTTTTCAAACCGATCTCCCTCTTCTTATTAATTCAGTCATCCCTCAGTTATCTTCTCCCTTGCACGTCTCTCACGATTTTCGTATGTTTGAAGGGTTTGTTAGTGTGGCTACTTCACTCTACAATAAAGTACGGTCATCAGTAGCCACAAGATAGGTGAATGTGTGGTTGGCGTTTTCTTAAAAAACTGAGGAGCATTTAATCTTGAGAGAAGAGCCTCGTTGGAGTTTATGTGCTTAGCTGTCAATTACAGGTATTGCTATGCACCTGTGTACAATTATTGTGCGGACATATAAGCTATAGAGTGTAACTATTTTGGCATGTGATGTGGCCGATCGATCGATCCTTTATTTATTATCATTTCTGTGGTCGTCGACAATCCTAATTATGGTCCATGAATATCAGGATCGTAAGTACTAAGTGAAAATAACAAGATGAAATAGGTTGTCTGCATAGAGAATTCGTGAACTTTGAATTAGCAAACGGATGAGCGTTAATAGTGAAATGCAAATATTGAGTATTCTATTGAAGTTAGAAAATCCTTTATGAAGACGTTTGAAATGCCAACATCAACATTCCAGAATGAGGTTTCAAATCTGATTCAAAAAATACGGTTATTGGAAATGTTTCGGAGACTTCTCAACTTGAACCGATAACGATTAATTTCGTTGAGTGCGATCTTCCGGAATTAATCAACAGTTATTGAAGTCATATTGTTAAATTGTTCCAGAGGTAAGTAATGAAATAAATATCTCAAAAGATGACTGTCATTAAAATCTTTTTGCAAAGGTGATGCGTATGTCGCATATGGCGGTACCTTTTAATTGTTACACACAAACGAATTTGACATAAGCGAAAGGTTTCTGAATGGAGTTAACGAGCATGAGTTCTTTGAAAAGCATCATAATCGGATATGCGAAGTGAATTTGTAACCACGGCGTTCATATAAAAGTTCAATGATCATTTTGGGGGTGCTATGTCGAATCACATCCTTGAAAAAGTGAAGCAAATGCGATCAAAACATAAACTTATGCGGATCATTTTTTTCGGATCCAGCAGTTCATAAAAATTTCTCTCGGAGTGTAGAAAAATGAGCGACAAATATTCTTTTGAAATAATAAAACATATTAGTGGTGCTGTCAGAAAAAAAGAACTCCATTGCTTAGAAAAAAAAAAAACCGATCGATAAATCAAGCTGACAGTAAGCCAGCACATAGATCGACATCAATCACGTTAGTTTTTACGGAATATGTGACACAGTGGTCGTTTCGTATGCTCCACCCTCGACCAATCTAGCATTTTTTAATTCGACAAAATAAGATCCACTCTGAAACATTGGCGTCTTGAGGGGATAGAATCGAAAGGGGAAATTCGCAAACGAAACTACGTGGATATCCATTTAAAACATTCCAAAAAATTGCTTCGAGGAATAAACGAAATGCTATCAGCGATCTATACAAGCTAGAGGAGACTAATTTGAAGGTAATGACTCCTAAGTAGGCTGTATGGTAGATAGGGATATTTTTTGGCTTTGATAGGTCTATTTCCCCAGACGGACCATCTATTTACTAAGAAGAAGCTGCATGATGGAGTAATAATTAGCAGTGTAGGTTGTTTTATAAGCCAGTACTCCTCATTAAATATAAACTCTAATATTAGCAACCTATTGTGTACCGTATAATACCGATTAAAAACCCTCTATAGAAGTCCTCTGCCAATACCAATTTCTTCTTTGGCGTTGTCATTAGTGACAACGCCAAAGAAAACTCTTTCTTTTGATTGCGGAGCTTTCATTGATAATTGTGTGATGTGTATTTCGAGCACGGATGATTTGATTATTCAGCGCTTTGCGTTTACTCAACGATTGCATTAATTCGTTCTGTTTTCTTGAACCCCTTGCCCCCCCCCTTGGAATGACCAAACCGTCCGCTTATTCAGTCTTCTAAGGACATTTTAAGGTGTGCACTAAGCCTCTGACACTGTAAGGTATGGACTAAACAGCGACTAGTGACGTCACCGTACCAAAATTTTTTGTTACAATACTACGATGTCTGTGCCTCTATTTTATAAATGATACTGTGCCTATGTCACTTTCTTAAAAGCTATGTTTACCATATTTGTATTCGACCTGTGGTTCCAGATTTGCTACCTAATAGTACCAAATATTTGACCGGAATGCACAATACCGATACTTGCATTGTACTTACTGCACATAAGATTTTTTATATGCAAAAACAAGACGGCGGGGATTAGTTTATTAATCGACGACTCTTCCACTCGCTTCAAGTACTTCAGAGATCTACGTTTCCTTTTTATTTCAAGTGCTCAAGAAAAGGTACACGAGCAACGTCATCCTTAACGTGAAGGTATTATTGCTTGGCATAGTACATACAGCTAGTGATGCTGGGCAATGTAAATTCATGCCAAATTTGTGTAAAGACATTGAGCTTCCTTGTGATGTACCTCACTGCATCGACTTTAAGGCATCACGCTGTTTTCAGACTGTCTGCCAGCTCCAATTGCAACCTGTGAACTATGGAGCTCATCCTTTTCGGAAGTAACACATCACTGCCCAGTACTTTATTCGTCTTTCTCAGATCACCTACTTTGTTCTAACTGAATTGATTACTGCTGTTATCGCTTCATAGTTTGTTTTAGCTTTCTGAAAGTGCAGCATACCTATTATTTTGTAAGAACGCACACCACGTTCGCATCTGAGTTACTTACTATTTCTGCGTATCGGCGATTCGTCGATGCGTCCACTATTCAAGATTTTCGAACAGACTTGTTTAATTCTATGCGCATCTTGATGCCCTACTAGTTTCTTCGAACGCAAGAATGCATTTGTAAGATGTGTATCATCGAAATGTGGCAATAAACGAATCCTTTACATATCTTTCGCTCCGAATGTCATCAGTCACCGACGCTTAATCGATGCTTCCAAGACTGCAATAATCTTTCGCTCGATTCTTTTCAGTGGTCCTTCTAAAAGAGAATAAAGGTCTTCTCAAGAGTTTGCGAGAATGAATCAAGGATTCAATATATATCCATGGAACTCATGGCTGAAGAAATTTATAGATAAATACGGGGGCATCAGAGATTTTTGAGGACCGTTGTGGAGTGTTTCTTATCTGCACAATCCTCAGCTTCCTTTCTCTGCTTTTCCTGCCAATTTCAACCGTTGTTAGCCGTGCATGTCGCTTTTCTGACAGCTGAATATCTTCACCAAATTTTCATATTCATATTTGAGCTGCGCTTTCAGATGTTTGATAGTACTTGTCATGCTCACGCTATTCATGTCTCG
This sequence comes from Baylisascaris schroederi, assembly GCA_006503575.1. Taxonomy (NCBI): domain Eukaryota; kingdom Metazoa; phylum Nematoda; class Chromadorea; order Rhabditida; family Ascarididae; genus Baylisascaris; species Baylisascaris schroederi. The sequence continues at coordinate 1,221,915 of QEWY01003279.1, forward strand.
GATACTTGTAACCCCTCCGAATTACTTCACAGAACTCTCTTACCGGGATGCGACAACTGCGATTTTTATTCTATTGCGTAGTTTGAGGGTCACTCTTTCCGAGGATCTGATGATAGCGATGTTTTAACGCTGAAAACAGTAAAATACACTCAGGAAATAAAAATAGACGGTGTATCTGCAAAATCCGTCAACAGTTTCTCATAAAACCACGCTCCGTCAAATACGGTCGCAACCGTTTGTTTTTCATATATCTGCAATTTAAAAAGCTCTGATTTTCTCTTTTTTTAATAAAAAACTTCCGTTCAAAACTGAATTTGTTTGAATCATAAAATGGGATGACTAAGCAAATATATTGTTATTCGATCAGGGCCACGCATTAATAGGAAATAAATGCACTGTGTGAAAAACTTCTTTGCTTAATGTCTAACGAGTTGAACTGAATAAACCGCAAACAGCTCAAAAATCTTTATGAAATTTGCATATCTGGATTTTTTGTGTATTAAGCTACCTTGCACGAAGAGGAATGGAACATAAATTTGGAAAAGAAAAAAGGAAGCTAGTACTCCAAAAGAGATATTATAAATGCAAAGAGAACGAAGTGAAATAATCCGACATGGCTTTCGATGTTTTTTCGACATTTTCGACACTAAATTTCGTTTACTGATTTTCACACAAATCCTTTGTTCATTTCGAACAGCAATCTACCAAGGGGCATTGGGACCTGACGTTCAAATTTGAAGTCCGAAAAGTGTGAATAATGAAACTAATCATGAACTCAGAAGAAACTAAAGTGAATTTCAAGTACAAGTACGATCGGGAGGTCGTACGATGTATGTGTAGTTTTCATCCAAAAATGGTGTAATACGTTATCGCACCATCCTCCAAAATCAAACCGTGCCGTACTTTACTAACTTGCAGCTTCAGAACTGGTACGAGAATATACTGTACTTGCTGTAATTACAAGCTTAATGCGAAAAATGTAATATTTTTTGGTGCAGTGGTATCACTAACAGTCGGTATCTGCAATTGAAATGACATTCAGGGTAAGAGAGCAGTAATCACTTTAAAGAAAAGCGTATCTGTTTAACCGATTAACGTCCTATCGGTCTATCGATTCGAAAAAAACTTATCAGCTTATCAAAAAAATGTTGCAGCATAGGCAAAGTGTTGCACGGCTGCCAGTCCCTAGTAGTGTATACACACATTCCACGTTCACAAATATCGTTGATGCGTACGCTGTTTCACTTATTCACGCGTCGGCTGTCTCGTTTAGTATGGCAAGGTGCGAGGTGAAAGTGCTGTAACAATCAATCTTCGTAGGATATTTTCATGGAGTTTATATTCATCTTAAGGAGGGGGACAGGGAAACGATGCCTAGTAGGGTTACGTTTGAGCGAAAGTATACTTTGGTGCAGCGTTTTCAAACTTAAACAAGTGCAAAAGTATGGCAAAGCAGCTGACATGATACGTGTCTTTGCATGCCGTCCATGCCCATCAACAGATTTCGTAAGTTACCAATTCACGCACATAGTTGGTTTTGGTGCAGCCTGTTCGGTGGCAAGTGCACTCCCCGATTGCAAAATGAGCCCTTTGAATTGTGACATTAGAAGCGAATATCCGATGTACATTATAGCCACCAAATTTCACAACCTTTAGCGGCTTCTGAGTTGAAAACGCTCTGGACGGACAAACCTGCAAAAACATATACACGCCGTTGCCAAAATGCCTTAAACCAATGCAAATTCACAAAATTGCGTAAACAGAATATGTATAACTTTTAGGCAGATTTGGAAGATTAAACTCGTTAAAAATGTAAATTACCTCTCAGTGTAGTAGAGTACTACATTGAGAGGTAATTTACCCTGCGACGCACCACCTGTCCTTATTTACTCAATTATCTATCACCTTTGATGTTTTCTCCTGTGATTTGCTTTCTAGATAGTATTTTCGTGTCGTTATGGAAGGTTTGGGCTTTCTTTTATGTGATTGGTATCGCTTATTTCGTGTTTATTACGACAGTACTGTGATTGCATGTGAGTCTCAATTTCTGTAATTGGTAAAAAAGAATGTAGCTTTTTTGAATCGTTTTCGGAGTAACACTCCGTTTGAGTGAAATTGAAAATTTTTGGCATGCTCTAGAAATTTTAAAGTTGCGTCTTTAGTAATCATCGTACTGTATGCATTGTTTTTGTTTATTTAGGTGGACAGTCAACCAACTGCAGCAACTCATATTATACCATTATGTCTTACCCACTTTTCATCATTGCTTACTTCGACGACATATGTTTATTCTGTTTTACAACGTTGAAGTAGGAGGGTGAGCAGAGGATCGGTATAATTTCCACCGTAGGATGGATCATATTTTGCCATTAATTGAATTACGATCCATCGTTTTTGAAAGTGATTTGTTGGCATTTGAGGGCACCACAAAATTTGCAAATTAAATTTCTGTTTCTAATAATGAGGTGAATGTCGCAAAAATAGTTTAGTTAGTTAATACAGCCGGATCACCTTCTACCTTTAGGCAAGCGGTTGACCGGATGAGACCAAGTGCAAAGTGCGCATCCTGTCACAGCCTGTTTGACGCACCCATCCGTCTGCCACATGACAAAGCTGTCAGACGAGTGGAGAAGCGTGTCAGATCAGTTCACATGACATTCCATTTAACGTTCCACTCACGAGATCAGTCGTTTTCATAAACTAATGACAAATAAGGTTGCCCACAGGGAATTTGAGCAGAAGAGAACTCCGGCGAAAATCACAGCTTTCTCGTTTGGGGAACCTCCCTTTGTCTCCAACGAAAGAGGACTAGAAAGGGAATGGGAAAATTTCACCCTCTGCGGTAAAATTGTCATATACTTGTACCAAAACAGTAAAGCATTGCAATTCTCATGACGGTTGATGTAACTCGTCGTAGAAACCAATTCGATATGAGAAAACACGATATGTTAATGGGAACTTTTTATTAATCGTGACATGTAGTGGATATAACAGCGGGACAACGAATGGACAGAGAGGAAATAGGGCTATAATCTATAAGGTTAAAATTTTATATCAAAAACAGTAGACTGATTGCCTGTTTCTTTTAAAGATTCAACGAGACCCATTTTTCCACAACGACAAGCATAAGAATAAACTGAAGGTGAACTTTATAAACGAAAAGAATGAAATTTACACGAAAAGAATGAAATTTATGAGAGTAAAAAAATTTTGGAGCAGTGATGAGATGACAATAAAGGCATCAGATTTGCGAAGAATTTCCAGATGAAACAATTGTTGCTCTCGATCTCATCTGGGACCTCTAAAGGATATAATGGCCACTTATGAAGGAAAAAGGTGGAAGGGAAAAAACGAGGGAAACGACCCTTAATGGTATATGGGCACCAACTTCAATTAGTTTTTATTAACACAAGTGAATGCTACGTTTATATCACTTTGCTCCTCATTTAATGAACCGTCTATAGCAAGACAGATCGCTACCTTTAACAAAAATTGTCTGTCACCTGATTCTAGGATTTCGGTACAACATTCCGGCAGAAAAAGCTCAACTCAGAAATATCTTCCTAAAAAACTGAACTAAGTTAAGTTAATTTTCTCCTAAAATCACGTTCTCTTGTATTGCAAAGAATAACAATTAAAGAAGTCTGTGAGAAGAGTTGGCACGATATGCACTTTTGCCTTCTCAGTTGGCCAACCGCTTTCAGAAGTTAGCAACGAAAAATTATATATGCAGAATGACTGCTTCATATTGTCATTGATCCGACTACCCATGCAAATTCTTCCACAAAAGTTGCGTTTTTCTAGACCGGGCTGGTGGAAAATGAAAATCGAACTGATATAAATTCTTTGATGTCTTCGAATGTCTATAGTTTTTTCGAAGATCACCTTGCCATATGGGTGATATTACATCCACCAAATTTCGTAACTCCAATTTCAGTGGTTCATGAATTGAAACTGCCGAACACTGAACAGATGCACACAAAAGCGTAAACATGACGTTGCCATATTATGTCTATGCAAAGCGGATTATCGAAAGTGCGTTGTGAATTTAGATTTCTTGTGCTTCGATCAGTGAGATCTAAAAGCGATCACTGAGATCGCTGGTGCAAGTTTTCCGTAAAAGGTTCAATTTTTTACAGCCTAATAGGTACGGAATGCAATCCGACCAGTTGCAAAATCACATGAAGCTTTTGACACCTTTAATTACCTGTGTTTACTTATGAATTTGGTAGATCAAAGTGAAAGTTAGTAAAGGACGCAAAAGAGATTGCATATTATAGTAATTTTGGTTAGATTATTTAATATCCTAACACGCTGTTGCGTGAAGGTAATGTGTTAAGTGATTTGTGAATAGACATTGTTTCGTTAGCGCCTTTATTATGTCAAGATTTTCTGCTATTAATTGAGTAGGCATGTACACGAATACAAATTGATGCGTATGTGCCAGCAGCCAGGCCTTATGCAGGATTTCCCAGAGAAGTCGTGGTAATCTGCATGAGATGACTATGTCTAGGAAACGGAAACCCAATCTCAAATGTAGGTTTCCGGCGAAAAGTGGTCATTATGCTGCACCATGTTATGTTATAATGGCGGAAGAAACGGGCCGTATCGCTTTTCAGTTTAAATCTTGCTGTTATTCTGTTGCATAGTGCCAAATCTTTATTTTTATTTAGCTGCTTCGTATTTATACACCTTTTTAAAATGTATGTTGATGAATTTTCATGAACATTGCATCGTAAACTAGGCCAAGTCAGCTAGGGCTTAATCTAAGAATCTCTACTTTTTCTACTGAGAATCACCACTAGTGATGGTAAGAGAGTGATAGAATTTGGGTTGGTTTTTGTCCCAAATTTGATTTCAACTTTTTCCTTTTTCCCAAACACAACCGGAACTCGGCCTCCGCTGAATGCGTTTGATGAGTTCCCAATCGACGTTTTTCAAAAGGATTCGGTTTCAGTCGATTTCTTAGTGAAACGCGGTAATCGAAAAAAAGGCCCACATGCTAAATTTCTTCCCCACTGCAAGCAACATTTTAGATTAAAGGACGCTATCTGAAAGTAATTGTTACATGGGTGCGAACTGTATGTAATTTGTTGAAGTGCAAAAGGCTGTATTTTCTTGTTTTTGAAATAGACTCGCAGTAAGGGCTGTATTTTATGGGCCATTAAGCACGAAATTACTCTGGAAGGTCAACCGCAAAAATGCAGTCCGGTTGCCACAGAAATTCGATTTTTGCCGGACGTTTTCCGACAACTCACCAACATTTTCAAGGTGCTTTTGGTTTCAACCAGCTTTCGATTGCGAACCACAAGGCCTTCGGTGGGTCACCAACCGAAAGGAATTCTAATCTGCTATCATGACCACACTCAGCGCATAGCGGTTAACATTACAGAACTGTAGAGCATTTTAATTGTTTGAGCCTGAACTAAAGATTTGAGTTCACTTGGCCTTCACTTGTGAAGTGCGACGTTTGGAAAACGAATTGTGCCCTTATGAACGTCGTATTTTACAAAGAATCCGGAGTCTTAGGCTTGAAGTTCGTTGTCGTGTAATGTAGCTCCGAACATGCCCCAGTAGATGTTACCCATTTCCTAATGATGATGGCGCAGTTGGCATCTCACATGGCGCGCTCATATTTCACTGTTCGAAATTGAACTAATGCAGGCTTTCCGACCAAGGCTTACCATCAAGAATGTTTGACTGTTTCGTAATGTTCTGCATTAGAAGCCTGTAATCGCCAACTAAACGATAAATATTGCCCCATCATGTGGCACCAAATGTGTTTATAAGTCCGGAACGTAATTTTCGAACAGTAGGTGGAGCAAGCGTAATGCTCGTTCATTGCGGAAGCAGCCTTTGCTTCCTGAATGGATTTGAGGCATGAAAGCCCCTTATTGATCTTATGGCTATAGAGGGATTCTCGTCAACTCTTGATGCCTCTCACTGGCATAATGTCCTATCGCTATGTAAATGAAATTAAGGGACAGTTGATGCACTCACTTCAGTTATGCGATTCGGATCGCGAGGGATGCACACAAATCGGTGTGTCGATAACAGCGATGATTAAAGAGATCATATTTGTTTAGCTGCGACCGTGTTCATTATGACGATAGAGGAATGCGGCATTCAATGTCTGAAACAAAATCGACTGATTAAGCATCAAACAGACGGCCGAATATCAACTGAATTACAATTATTTGGATATTAAATCTCAGTTCCCATTGTTAGCATCACAGATCAAACATAAAATATAGCGTCCAATGGATGCGTTATGAAGCACTTTTAGTTTTTCTTTTCTTTTCAAAGGACTAAGCTTGAGATCTCCGAAGCAATCGATGGCCAAGATATTTAGTTGGATGGTCGAGTTATTTTTTTTATTTGTCGTTCGCCTCAGTTTGCCCCCAAAACTACACATTACTTGTCTGTTCATCTAAGAATTTCTTTCCGCTTACTCTCGAGCGTCTTTAACATTAAATCCTGAAACTTAAGGGTTTTCCATCGTTGCCAGATGTATCCCGCAAGTGAGGCAACATGACAAACAATAATACTTATTACCATTCAGCAGTTTGTGTCATCTCTTTTTTGTACACTTTTTTTTGCTTAAGTATATTGTGGAAGTTTATTTTACCTGAATTTCCTTTTATCCCTAATTTTATTTATCAAATTTTTGCGAGTTTGGAACAGGCCAGTTTCTAAAATCTAAATATGGATATTGACAAATGAGTGACAGTATCCTTTTAAGATTAAGTGAAACCTTGTTCATTTCGTAGTTTGTATTGAATAGTCCGTAGCTGAACTCTTCTTCGGCCACAAGAGAAGGCTTCAAAACATTAAAATCGCATGATGTTCATGTGTATCTGTGCAGGTGTATGTGTGGTGTCGGATTCGAACTCTCTCAGCTTTATTATTTTTATGTAATGGCGTTTACCAAATTCAAATGAAATTTCGTTGAGTTCGTCTTTGGCTGAAGAAACGCCATTTCTGAGTCGGGAACTCGCATAAGAATCCAGAGGAGGGAAGTAAGATACGGAAAAGAACATTGCCTGGCTTCAGTTATTAGACGAACACGGCCTGTGATATATTGGTATGCGGGGCCTCCACCATTTGATTACATTCTCCTTACTTCATTGTGCCTCTCCATTTCGGTTAGATGAGAGGTGGAGGACGAGAACGAAGAAGGTAAGAAAGACAAACCTAAGAATCGTCCAGTGAAGCAATGCGACCAAAGATAATCGCCTAGGTGCTTCCTACATTACCAGCAAAAAAACGTCAAAAATGATACCAATGCTAATAAATCCTCAGACTCAACGTTTGAATCGATTTTTGCGCATCGCTGCAAATTGTACGTTTTTGCAAACTTTGATAAAAGCGCCTTTTAGCGACGTCGCGTCTGAGCGTATGTATGTCTGTGTCTGTGTCTGTCCGACAATTTCAAACTACAAGGCACTGAAGCTGAAGCTATAGAATAACCTCAACATCGGAAAAAGGTATAGACGTTTAAACTGCACGCGTTTTGCACCGGTCGAACCAAAAAACGAATCTTTTGCAAACGATTTGCACGAGTGGTCCGGTCAATTAAAATTTGAAAGCATTTTCTCGCATGTTTATCCTTTGTTGGTAACTTATGAAACCGGTTGATTAGGTGGAAGCATGCATATAAAAGAACATATTGTGCCAGGTGCTTTGGAGCGTTTTTCCGCTTGATAATTGCTAATCGATATGCAAATATTGTGCGATCAACAACGTAAACTCAAATTAAATATGCAAATGAGCTCATATAGGGTTTCGTGTTTGAATAGTACAAAATACAATTACTGCATTTAATTGACCGAGCAGCTAAATCATCGATTTTTGCATGGAAATCCTAATAAAATGGTACGAGAGTTTTAGGGGCGTAGTTAGGAGCAGCTTAGTCACCTCAATATTGCTGATTGGATATGCAAATTCGTCTGTGAAATGATACACATGTATCGAACGTTTTATTAATAGTGAAATAAAATTGAAAGGCTTAACTTTGAAAAATTGGTGCGATTAATTAATAAACCGCGAAAGTTGCAAGAAATAATTGGAATTTATTCTAAACCTTATTTTTGCTTCGATTTCCTCTCTCATTCCGCATATATTTCTTTGTGTTTTCACTATCATGCCACTCATTTTTTCCTATTTCTTATAGAGTTTTCCTCATTTTATATCTTCATTCAAGTGCAATATCGCTCATTTCGTAATAGCTTACGAACATTGCGCATTAACGCTTTTTATCCGTAATGTATTTTTTATGATGAAGTCATTCTTACAGAAATGACGTCACTTATCGAATTTCTTTGCACAGAAATTTTAGCCGTCAATATGCACTGAAATATCTCCTTTTCTAGTAGCAAAATATGATGGCATTTTTATAAGTGATATTGTCTGTTGAAGATACCCTCTTAACAGCTGATTTGATTTGTCGCATATTTGGGAAGTAAATGCAGACATGCATCGATAAATAAGCATAACAATTATGCAACAACACATTCCAACTTGATAGGCCCAGTCGGCTGCCTAACTGCTCGAAAACAATGACACAATGCCGGAATGTGTTTTCCCCGCAAAATCGATCGCTAGTAAAGAAGCGTCGGTCATGAAATTCGCTCATTTTCCTCATTATTCGTTTCGATCGATAGCGAAAAAATTGGTTGTTTGATCGAAAGCGAAACAAATTTCGTATGCAAAGTTGATGACATATTTCGATTGCTCACGATTGAAACGGAACGCGGTGAAATGATGGAGAAAATTAGGATCGTTCTGTGATGTAGATCATGCCTATTAAATTCCCTTCTAATATTTGGTTATTAATGGTTGAAAATTGGGAAGCACCATGGTGACAGACGTATCGCTCACACCTCTATGTGCTCATTGATGGCGTCATAATAATATGCTTCTGTGTGGCTGTCATTTATGATTGAACAGTCGGCGAGCGTATTTAAAAGGATATTCGGAATGCTGTCTCGAATAAGAATGAATGCAACGGTCGTGGCAAACATCTGGCACAAAAAAGCAGTGAGTTTGTTCGTTAATAGTGGGAAAGAGATATAAAGCTAGCACCTTTGATAGAACAGCTTTCAGTGAGAGAGGGAACAAAGTATTTGCTGAAAAAAGCGAATTTCTCTTTATACGATTCTTTTTTCGCCTTTCATTTTAGCATTTCGCCTGAATTCGCGCTAAACGGCTTTGCAACGTTTGCTTCATCATGTAGCCACATTATTTTGTTTTCGACGTCTTTTTCACAGATTGCGCAGTCTTTTAACTTTATAAAACTCATATATAAAGCTCTTATGATAGAATAGTGCTGCAAGGAGGAACTGGTAGTCATCAGCAGAACGCTTTATTTATATAACACATTCTAGCATGCAGTACGTTCTCTACGGTCAATTGTTCATAGTGAGGCTTTAAGTGACGCGATAGGTGGGTTTGTGATGTTCGATGACGCTGGTGATAAACGTCTTTCTCTCCAACAAATGAAATCATGCTCACCTTATTGTTGACAGTCGTGTGACTGTGACCATGACAGCTTCTACCATGTCTAATATTGCTCTTTTCATTCATAGTGAAAGGAAAGAAAGCTTTGGAAAAGAAGAGCATTTGAAAGAAATGTTGACGAAAAATTCAGCCCAGCAATAACTCCCATTTGCTCATAAGGAACATCAGTTATTCAATCATAATGATTTACAACGTAAAGTTAGCTAGAATTACTTTATTCGTTTATTTCGTTCCAGTGTTTTGCTGATGAAATGCGATTGAAAATGATTCAAAGTTGGGAGGGAGGGGGATGCAAATGGTCGAGTTTTAAGTAAAGCATTCAGTTCCAAGAACTTTATAAAGAGCTGAGGGTATTTATAGTCTGATTTAGACGAAAAGTGTTTCAGATTAAATAAAAAATAAAAATAAAAGCAATTTAATGAATGAACCAATGAAAAACAGTGGTTTATTGTAACGGAATTCCTTGTTGGATTGAAATATCAAATTTCCATTGATTTCAAATGTTTGTTTCCTATTGGCATTTTGCATATGATCACGCAGCTGTCACTTTACTTAATCGATAAAGTTGTTTGCTGGTGGAGTGACTAAGTTAATGATGAGTGGATGAGATCTTGTAACGTTTGCAAATTCAATTGCTCAGGCAATTAGAAACGATCTGATGTAAATATTTAGCCAACAGACAGGTATGCAGACCTGCAGACACTATGCAATTATATATTTTGTAGTAGATGCAATAAACTTCTGCGACTGGCTAGGACGTGCGATTCATTTCGATCGGATGAACTTCTAAGGGAGTTTTCCTATTTTCTATCTCTAACAAACCATGAGTTGAAAGGATTGCTTGTGCTAAGGTAGTGCAGGCTCATGCCACAAAATTCATTACATAGTTAGGATACATGAGTCATCGAGCCGACTCTTGTAAGGAGCCTACTCGCCATCTTTAACTAATCTTGAGATATTATAGTTTAATCCTTTGCAATAGGGCATGAAGGGGAGGGGGAGAGGGAGGGAATTCTGCGCCTATATGAAAGGCCCCAGATTGGCCTTTCGGGAGAAAACTTCCTTGTTCGTTTTTTATACCTCTACCCAAACTTTTGAAATTTTCGTGAATATTCATTTTTATGAACGACTGCGATCACAAATCTGTGATATTGAATGTCGGCTGCTTGTGACGTGTCGTCAATCACTTGCAGCAACGAAGTGGCATCATTGCTGCAGCATATGATATTATGTCTAAACGGTTTTTAATCATCATATCCAATTTTGTTGATGTATCGCTTTCATAAATTAGGGCTCTTTATTCGATTTTTGATTATTCTTTTTATTTGTTTGATTGGTATTACAATTTTTAGATGATAGTAAGTATATGAATTATTTAAAATAGATCCTAGTTTGTGTAAAACGTGTTCGGTTTTTTAAACGTGACTTCACTAAGACATCATGTCTCTGCCGTATGCGAGAGGGAGATTTAAGTCATTTGTACTTTTGATCAGTTATAGTACACATTTAAATCTGCACGATAATGTTCTTTCTTGAAATCTGATTTTGGACTCATCTATATGTCTGAATTTTTCTCGATGACTCGTTGATGTTTTAGACTGAGATGTGTTGAATTAAATGCACTGATATGAAGGAAAATGGCAGCAATCGATCGTGTTTCTCTGATGATGCACTCATAGTATCGTTCAATATTGCATCTGAAAATCGTTGAATTTGCTCCTTAAAGTACAACAATATAAAAAGTACAATTTGTTGGGTGATATAACACGTTGTGTGTGCACTGTTTATTCACTCGTCGTCTCGCTTTGCATTTTACAGTTTTCGTTCCGCTTCATTGTTTTGCCCCATCAAAAATCGCTTTAATATTGTGCTCTTTTGTAGTCGTTTATTTGGTTTTCCATATAAAGCCGTTATTACTAACGGAATGCAGATACGTTTCGACTTGTTTTTCCATTCGATGTGCTCCATTACTCATAGATGAGCTCATATCTTTGTTGCCTCCGCCCCTCTTATCAATCACTTATCAATCCTTCCTCTAATCACTTGCATCCATATAGTCATTTTTGCATCTATTATTGATCCTATTTTGGAATCCTCACAAATATTACGATGATAAGAGTGCTCGCATGCAGCATGCTACCACATCATTAATTAATCATCGAAATATAAGCCTACCTCAAAAGGATATTAATGCTAATTATGTAAAAAAGTAGCAATACGGCAAAGAGTTTGCAATTTGATGAAAAAACACTTTGTGGTATTTCGAATTGAATACATTTGAGGGGGTGGATGCATCACAGTGTTGTTTGCATGCTAATGAATGTGGATATGCCTATATCCTTTCAAAGCGCCACATTGTGAGCTATTTGTTGCGTTGCTCTCTCACGAACTCGAAGATTTTACGGTACCATTACTGCATAAAAATTCACACTTTTTATTTTCAGTATATTTTTCTATAACTTCCAAATTCACTCATCTCCTACATTTATATATCTACTGCTATATAAATTTGCATACGTACTTCCTTATATAATTCATATAGGATGCTTCGTCTGCCAACCTTTGGCTTTGTTTATGTGCACGGCTAAATTAATGTGTATATATACGACTGTGTGTATGCTTGTTCGGTAATTCTAAGTTGGAAATCACTGAACTTGGGGTTACGAAAGTTAGAGTTATTGATGAGAATGCAGCAGATTATACACCGCATTTTGTATTTCCGGATGCAGCAGTTCCCATCTTAGAAATATGGGACAGGCAGACAGACAGAAGTACGAATGCTTGTGCATAAACATGTGGACACAATTGTGCCACCTTCAACCTCAAGTTGAAAAAAGCGACTGTTAGTGTTAAACAATATTACGGGCTTTCCATAGCCAAAATTTTCACTTATATCCTCGTCTCGTTTATCTGACCCCCTCCTCCTATAGCCCTCCAAAAAAGCTGAAATATGTTGAAAGCTTGGATATGGTTGACCCACCTCTTATATTTTGATACTAGTAGTGCCCACCTTAACACTAGTAATTGGTTGTTGACGATAATACCAATAATTCTTTTTGACGCCATGTCGAGTTCTAATTTTAAAAGTGCACAATGTAAACCTTATTTCATTTGCCTCTCTCAAGTTTTTATGTGCATATGCAAATTTCCAAAGCGCATCATAGTGGCGTCTGGTTGATAATACATGCACATCACGTAGGTATGTTTATCGTATAGTGCATTTGTACGCATCTGTGTGTCTGCTGGCTTCTACTTATCTGTCGTTGAGTAATGAAATTTAAAAAAATTGTTTTGGTTGTGACTAAACTGTTTAGTAGGCATATATAAATTTCCTCCATTTACATATGTACGGATAGAAGCACGTCTTTCTAGTGATGCCGACTGAAGTTTTTAAATACTTTTGAAAGGGTTTTACCGAATTTGGAAACCTTTCAAATATCCTTTAAATTCCCATTCGTCAATTATTTAGTGAAAGAAGCAGAACAAGTTTTAGGTGAATTGGGAAGGTTATTGAAAACAAACTGGAAAAATTTTAGCACATGCTGAATTTTCTGAGACATCTAAAAAGTTGTTTCGAATTTCTTTTATGAGTTTATAAATGCACTGTTGGTTTACTTACTGGTTTTCGAGAAATAACATCTGGATGTCGACTAAATATCGCCCACTTTTGCATAATCGTTGATCTAAATTGGGAAATTTGATAATTTTATTCTATTTCCTATTTCAATCCATTTTTTTTTCTGCTAATGTTGAGGCCATTCAACAATAATTGGATTTTATAATAATTTGCTGCTTATTTATTTAAAAAAAAAAACTTTTTAAACATACTGGAAATATACTTCTTCTGCACAATTTATTCTCAGAAGACTTGCACATAGCGGAAATAATAGGATTATCGTCGGTAAGTTCCTCTTTCGAAGTCTGTTATTCAAATTTGCAGAAAAATCTGGGGAGTAAATATTGCACGCATCCACACTGATGTAGCTTTGGGGAGGAGAGCTTTTGCTTCGGATTTCGGTGGAAGGGGGAACTTTTGGCTTCGATCTCAGACGAGGAACTTTGTGTACAAGTGTACAGCAAAAGAAGGCAAGTGATAGTAGAAGCGTAGTTGGACTCGAGCGCAACAATAGCTATTCGTGTAATATCACTACTTCAATCGCAATTAGATGAACCGTTGCGATTGTGGTTGAATTGCATCATCCCATCGCATATTTATACTCGATTTCTCAATTCTCATTGCGTAATTTATGCAAAATTTTAACTTCATCCGTCAATGAATGTGTGTCTTTTCGTTGTTTATGCGTCACAAAGCTGACAGGTTCGTTGTTGTTATTACTTCCATATGATTCTTCTTGAAATACTTCAGAATTGAGAACGTTTTCAAATAATTGCTGTAAACTATCGAAACTTTGCATGATCATATATGATGTCATTTACATTTCAATTAAACTGTATTGCGTTCAATAATTTTTGAATAAAAAGAAAACTGAAAAAGCTATGCAAATAATGAGCTTATGTATCTTGAATAAACCTCTTGCGCTCTCGCGTAATATGTAACTCCAGTTAACGTGCTTCTGTTCGAGTAAATGCGATGTCTTTATTGAAAATTTTCTGTTGAAAGGAAGAATAGATTGCAGTGAAGAATCGTTCTTGCGATTACTTTTGTTCGTAGACTTTTTATCATTTATAAGTGAGTCATTCATTTCTATTTACACCTTTCATAATTCCTCTGAGTCATGTCTCATTCATTGGAATTTTTTATGGTTGTTTTTGAATTTTCCCATTGTTAGTAAATTTTCAACGCCATCCTTTGTTAGTTTTATAGTTTCTAGTTTACGATTTGCAGTATGGGGGGAAGGGAGAAAAAGAAAAGAAGTGGAACAGAGGGGAGGGATAAGGAGGAATGAGGACAGGGGAGGAGGAATGAGAGGGAAGGGAAATGAGTGTGTCCTCTTCAAATTCGTGTCGAATAAGATGTATTATTGTTGCTGCTGCTCCAGCTGCATTATGCAGCAGTAAACATCGTTGTGAAATGACGATTATTGATCTCGCAAGTGCGTTTGCGCTGCTGAATAGCAGAGTTTTGAAGTCATCATCGTTGTTTTAAATCGAGGCTCAATTCTCATTTCGTTTCCTATTCTTCATTCATCACTATATGCCCATCTCCCATCCCTTTAAGTATTGTTTACATACTTCTATGCTGTTTGTAACGAGATCGCACTTTAAAAAAAAAATTATGCATTATTTTTAGCTTCATGCGAGCAGAAGTATTGCAGCTAGATGAGTGGAAGGTAGGAAGGAAGCAAAGGTTCCCGAAAAAAACAAGAGGAGATTGAGGGTTTAGATTAACATAAGCTTTAAAAGGTGAGGGTGGAAGTAAGGATGGAGGCAGAATTGGTCATCGAAAGATAGGAAAGGGGAGGAGGGAGCAGGATGGTTAGCCAATAAAACGAACATATTCAAAACGTGTGTATGCACCAATACTGCTCACGGGGTAGAAATTCCACTAGAAATTTAATATTATGTAGTCTTTTCCAATCGTATAAATACCATCGGGCTGCGATTTCAAACCCATTTGTTGGCTATGAGCGATAGCATGTTCCTTAAGTTGAGGAAGCAGTTTGAAATGACACATTTTTAGGTTTGGTGTGGGCACAAAGAACGTGGTGACAGTGTTTAATTGTGATAGAACAAGTGGCCAGTGAGTGAAACTGGCATAACGCCGTCACGGACAAAGTGCTATGTGTTCATCTTGGTTCTGTTTATGTGCTTCTCGCCTAACCTCTTTTCTTCTCATCCTCACTTCATTTCAACTAACGGTGAGTTTTTTTTTTTTTTTTTTTAGAGTAGCGATGCAAAAACTAATAAAGTATTCGGCGCCTTTAGCCAAATTAAGATGAATAGTGTCTTCAAAGCTAAACTTATGAATATAATTTGAAGCACTCTTTTTCCAGATCATTTAGCAGGTGTTAGTGAATGAAATAAAGTAACCATGCTATTTGGATGGTGTAGGATAGTATATGTGGGTATTGATTTATGATAGTATCCCAATCTCTTGCAGTAATCTAAATTAACTGGTGAGAGTAGTGCACCAAAGCCGGCAGGTGATGACTTTAGTGGAGGTACCATAAAGGAAAAGGATGAGTATAACTTTATCACCGATTTGTTGACGTAAACGCATATGACACATGCATCACCGATCGCCTCTTTAACTCTAGTGTGTTTCAAAATTTTGATTCTAATGTCTTTTGCTTGTAATAATACTTTTCATTATTTCATTTTCTTTTGAAGTGAATTTTGTTTGGTTTTGAATGTTTCATTTGATGCTTTAGTCTATGGACTTATCCTTCTTTAAATAGAATGTTATTTGATATATTTTATGAGTGTAATCAATGAGGAGAAAGCAACTTTAAATTAATTAAACCCATTAAGCAAGTTAAATTTAAATTTAAAGCAGTGGATTTGTTTCATTAATTTAAAGAGGAATTTATTCATTAATAAAATTTGAGCATCAAAACGAGAAATTTTTCTTGCAGTTGACTCGTCGTGAGCCGTTCTACGACTCCAGTTATGCGTATTTAAGTGTACGAAACGAAAAGACTGGTGTTGAGCGACGAATATGTGTTAACTATGAGCAGTGGCGTAGTGGCCGACTACCCGAATCGGCATCTAAAGCGGTTAGAGAAATTTTCATTATCGTTTTTGATTCGACAACAATTCCGCTGATCACCTTGATCTCTGTTTTTTGATTCGATCACGCTTCCAGGGATTATTTTGTTTTCCATTCTTTATCCAACAATAATTTTTGCGATCGGTCAACGATTACGAAGAAACCTTAGATTTTGATTCAGCGTCAACGCTGTGAATAGATACACTCTAGTGGAATTTTTTTTAGAGTGAACATTTGCGCTGTTGTGTGCTTATTTGTTAGGCAAAGGCGTTGCATTTCTACGATATATTGCTGATGGATACAAAAGGCCAGTTTATTATTCGGAATGATGTACTGTCGATTTATGCTTATGCTTGATTGGATTGCTATCGATGATCGGATTCTCACCAAAATTTACCAAATTTGTCACCAAGAATTTGAATTATTTTAGCCTAATTGAATTATATTAACCAATATATGTGATTACCGATATATGTAGTTCGTATATATTTTTTCTGACTTTTACGTATAATCATTAATTATGTTTCCGGTAGAGTAGACTGTAGCAGTGCTTATATAGCAAATCAAATGAGGGGATTCACTGATAACACCAAAACAAAGAGGCCCGTTGATAACAGAAAACGGCCGTCTGTATGGACGCTTTGAGATCCGTTGGTAAGGCTGTCAAGTCGGAAGGAAATAAACCAGTTGTAAATGTGTTGAAAATAGTATGCCTAGACGTTTATTTAAATTCTAATGTGCTCTTTTGAAATTTGGTTTTCCGATTTTTTTTTTTTTTGCTCTTTTATTGTTTCAGAATTAGTTGTTCATTTTCTTGTTGTTCGAATAAAGAAATTGTTGTTCACTGACTAATGCTACGGTGTGGGACAATTGCGCCATAAGGGAAGAAAAGTGAAAGTCTGGCATATATATCCTGAGCCATCAGTTCATTTCAATTCTTTCAGAACTTTGTAGTATAGTATCGTTTTTATAACTGTTGCATATCTGTGAAAAATTTCAACTTAAAATTTGGCGTATTATTACATTTGCAACATGCAGTAATTTGTGTAAAGGATGTAATACCTATATTTTCGATTATCTCGACCTGTTTGCTCAAATGTAGTCGAAATTTATCCCATTCCTGTTCTCGTATATTGCGTCGTTGGTCGCTGAGTTTAGATGAAGGGAGAAGGAGGTGTTCTTCCCACTTTAGAAACCCCAACAGAGTAAAAAACTGAGGTGCGTAATTTAGGTCAACCCGTTTCCTCTTTGGATTTTTTGTTGGCCACTTATGCGACCAGCTAGTTTTTAAAATTTTGTATTTTTAATACCTTCTGCATTTTAGGACACTCTGAGTCCTTGTTTAAAAATATTTCAAACTTGCAAAAGAAATATTAAAAATCAGTTGTATTTTTAGGAAGAATTCCGGTTGAAATGGTGGGGAGGCAGAGTGAATAATACGAACGTGTGCTTGAAGGATGCCTCTTCACGGTACACAGGTAGTGTGGTAGCATTAAATTACCGATTGGAACGGGAGGATGGCCCTTGTGCCGCTCCATTCGTCGCCACAAACACCTCGTTTAAAGGAGCAATACAATTCATCGTACGTTTTTGTAGGTGTTCTCTTTGGTGATAGTTTGACGTATGTTTATTCCAATTGGCAACTTGTAAACTTTATAATGGAGTGTGACAGTGTTAGAATTTTTCATATCTTTGTACATGAAAGAGCATTCGTGGATTTCAAGTGAAGCGTAAATGATCATGAATAACTTTAAATAATTTTTTATTTACGTAAAACATAATCGATTTTAATTTAAGTTTGGTCTTCTTTAGTTCTATCGAGTAATATTTCTAGTTCGATTAACTGGTGATGTAATTCTCTTGAATATCAATTAAGAGATGAGATTGCAATAGAAAATATTGCAGATTGATTAAAATAATGCTCAAAATGTGTTATTTCATGCAGCGATTTACTGCCTATTCAACAAAACTTTCCACTGTCAATAAGAACTATGACAGTGTGTGACTCATCAAAACTTCAATCCTTAATTTTTGAAGTAAAAAAAGTGAATCATTTGCAGAACATCGATTATTGATGCAATAGTGAGTTGCCATTTCAGGTGAGCGAGATGATGTCTGAAGGTGTCGGTGTTGGTCTGTTGTTGGTTGAGAGGGGCCGTCAGTTCGTAAGTCGATGGTCCGATTATTTGGTTAGTGCTTTCATTGAGGGGAATTGTTGATGTGAGCGCTTAATTATCTAAAAAAGAATGAGTAGTTCATAGTTATCGGGCCAAAAGATGTAGGCAATCCTTTAGTTCTATATGCACCAGTAAATTCAACATTTTTCATTGCTAGACTTTTGTAGTCTTAACTTTTTGGTTGGCTCTAGCATGAATTGACGATCGACCCAATTTTAAGCAAGGGAATATTTTAGAATTGTTTCGCGCGATATGGCAGCTGTTATAGCAAATACGAAATGCCCCTCAGAATGCACGATAACTCATTGTTTACCATGGACTTATGCACGGTGCACTTGTTATCGATGCAGGATGCACTTATTTGTCCAGCTGGAAGGCACACATTGTTCACTTGGTACAGATAGAGGATGTTGTGTTGCAGAAACCGATGCTATAAGTGAATGGTTGTGCGTAGCAAGATGATCCTCTTGAATACTCAGAGAGCAGCAAAGAAGCAGTTACAGCCGAAGACTAGTTTTGATGGTTATCTATTTTCAGTTTTCCGAATTTTATGATCCGGATTTGAATCAGTCGATAGCACTGCCAACATTTTTTATTTACCGACATGTGTTTTTCAACGATGTTGTTGTAAGTATTCTTTCATATTTGTATTTTCAATAATCCATTAATACCATAAAGGGGTGAATTTCCTTCGGATTTTGTTGCAGCACTGATGGTTTAACAGTAATATCGAGTGAACTTACTAAGGGGACGCGAAATGATATCAATGGTCGTTGAAACGTCAGAAAGTCGAACCAAAAAAAAATCAATAAGTGACGTACTGGTAATTGAACTATTCATCGTTCAGTTATCTTTAGTGCTTGAAAAAAGTTGAGGGGAAAATAGCGCTTACAAGGTTTTTGCACAGTTCTTTCTGACATTATAGTATTTCATTTGCCCCTGTTCTGTTTTATTCCCTCCCATGTTCTGAAAGGTGTGCCTGTGTAGGTGAAACAAGTGCACAAAGCTTTGCATCCCATTAGTGGCAAATCATATGCTGCAGGTGATGCAGGTACAGTGAGCATCGGTGCAGAGATAAAAGATAGAAAGAAGGCAAGAGAGGTGTTATTAATCCAAGCATAATTATTGGTTTGGTCTCGGCCTTGAAGGGCGCTAAAGCAGTGCTGTGTGGAGAGGGAAAAACTTCGGAGATAGTTTTTTGTCCTCAACTCTCTGACCTCTTGCTCCCTTCCCGTCGCTTCCTTGCTTTCGGCACTTTAGAAATTTGAGGTCTTCGACGATCGCTTCTCATCTTCTTTTTGCTAGCCAAAGCTTCCTAATATCCTCAGAAACAAATATACTCTCTTGCACTCTGCGATAATGATAATAAAATTATGTTTGGTATATAGTAAGGTCGCGACGTCGATTTATTTGCTCATGCAACTAAAAACAACAAAAAAGACCCCTTATGCTCAAAATGCTGATCTGAAAATAAGTAATTAGTTTATCACTCTTATCCCCGCAATTGGCTTTTAAAATTCGTATCCAGTAAGTTTACTACTTTATTTGTTTTTATTGATCGTATTTGTTTAGCGACAAATACGATTGTGATCTCATAACTCATATCCTCAAAAAGGTTTGTACCTACAAGGTTTGTACGAGATATTATTTCATTGATCTTTGAAATGTTTTCACTCTTAAAACGAAATGTTTTTAGGATCTAAGCAATGCGGTTCCACTGGGCAGTGATCTAGTAATGCGTTTCTATCGACCACCGTCTTCGGTTTGGGATGCTTCGATGGCAATTATATGGTTCATGGCTGTTTTTTGTGTTGGAGTTGGAGGATATTGGGCAGGACATCGCAAAACGTATTCTTTTCTGTTTTTCACTTAGAAAATAGCATATTGCAGTTCCTGAATAGAGGCTTCAGGAGATTGTGTTTAAATGTTTCTTGAGGGTTGTTTTTTCCTTTGATAATTGAACGCCGAGTACTCACACTCGTTCTCCATTTAAATTTAAGTTTATTTTATCAGCTGTATGAAATGAGGGAGAGGGGATCGATGCAACGAGACATTTCTTTTTAATGTTTAAATTAAAGTTGATGTCTAAATTTCTTTGCATAGCAGTGGCATAGAGAGGAACTTCATTGAAACTATATTTGCATAGGTTTTTCGTTATTACGTTTAAATTTGATTACTTCCCCTCTAACTTGCAATGACCAAGAAAGACAGAGATTTCATGAAACACTTAGTACTGTGAGCTCTTTTTTGCATAAGTAATGAAAACTCCCACACCTAACTTGTGGTTATTTCCACATCGTATTTCCGACATTCATTTTTCTTTGATATCTCGCTTATCACAATATGCCTTAAAATGTATGAACTGAGACGCTTAGCTGAGGTGGTTTGCAAAGTTTTGAAGAAGAGAAGAGAAGAATTAAAACAGTTCGAAAGAACCTGATTTATTTCGTCCAAAAATGTTGTCTTTTTAGATGTGAAGAGCGTACGGCAGCGTTAAAAAGCGCGCATCGTGTTTCACAGATGGACGATCCAACGGATGCGATACGGCGGCATAAAGGCGAAAGTGAGGAAGAAAAAATGACCACCCCTGCTAACTGCATATTCGTTCTCGTAGTGATGCTTATCGTGGTTGGCATTCTTATGCTCGGATTCTACTTTCGCACTGTTATGGGTACGTTGAGAGGAGTTTGTTTAAATGATTAGCGCACTGCCTTAGCTGTTTTTTCCAATATTTTCTATCCGTAATTTTCGGCAGTGCATAAAAAGGCACTTTTAAAGCTGTTCAATCGAACCAAATTTTCCGATTCTAATTCTGGTGTTGATTTTACGACTTGGGTGATTATAGGGATTCCAGTTCTGTTTTTTCAGATATCTTTCCCATACGGTCTTGATTTAAACTGAACACGTGATATAGGTGAACACTGTACTTCCTGAAGGTTGCGCGGATGGAGGATTGCGTATTATCAAACCGGTTTTAATACAGAGAAAGTAAACGAGCGAAATCGTTCAGCTTACATCGGCTTGTGTTCATAGGCTTCTTTATTAGGTTGCGTTGCTGCATTTACATTTAGGCATTTAGCATTTTCAATATTGTGCCGACCGTGAAATATTTGCAATTCAGGCATTTTGGTTAAGCATTATCGCGTCAACCACAGTGATGCCCAGAGGAATTCAAATTTTTCAAATGTGTCAGCCGTTCCTGAACCTGCAAATTCGGCGCGAACCCGATACCCTTACCTGAACGGTAGCTAATAAAACATCGGAGCATTTTTCAGGCTATTACAGGAGTCTACAAAAGAATATTTTCAACAAATTTTTAAATAAAACTAAATTCCTATATTTTTGAGTGATGTGCTGTCATTTGACCTATAAATGTTCACCGTCGGTTGCAGGTTGAGGAGGATTAGCGGATTGTTGAAGGAAGATAGACGGGAATGTCATGTATTTCTGCATCGCTCGTTTTGCAAAACAAAATGCACAACCAATCAGTTCTTTCTTATCATCCCTTAAGAGACTTTGTTCCTCGTTCGGTATCTCCGCCCATTCTTTTTCAGCCAATCTTGAACGCTGAATTTAAAATGGCGCCTAAATATACCTCAATTAAAACTGCTAAGGAATAGTACGTCCGCTAAAGTAAGTTGTCTATATTGCAGTTTATATATTCAACGTCATCCTCGCAATCGTTGGTACATTTAGTGTGCATCGATGTCTATCGGCGCTTATGGGTGCATTCTGTAAATGCGGTCAGTGTACGGTATGGCTTCTTAAGTTCACTTCAGTAACTTCTTTGTACCATCTGCCGAAAGTTCACATATTGTTAGGTAGAAGATAGCTTCCACTCTATGGTGATCCTAGAAAGTTTCTTTCAAAGGCGTTCAATTTCATTCGGCGCTTCAGCCCATTGAAAAAGTTTGATGTCTCCGATGTTCGGGGAATGTTAGATATCGAATGGTATTCGAATTTGATGTTCACTGTTGATAGCATTTCACTTCTAATGGTTAAGTTGAGTTGTTATTGAATATTGTAGTGTTTGTTGAATATTCTTCGTTGTGGACTGACATCATACCTTGCTAAAAACCAATTGGAGGAATTATTAACTTTTTGGTTGCTAAAAGATGACAGATTTGCTACTGATTTTAATTAGTTCATTGATCATTAGTTTTGTTCATTTCAAGGACCCTTTGTGAATGATTTTAGAAATATTTTCGCCAAACTATCCCTCCTCCCACCACCTCTCTATGTTTTTGGTCTTCAATTGCTGCTGTTCTGTTATTAGTGTCAGTCCTGGGTTTTCTGTCGCAAGAGCCTTTTATTATTGGTGCTAATTTAAGTTTTCTGATTCAGTGATTCAAGATTTTTTTCTGCTTCAAGATTCAATCCCATCTAGTGGTCGGTATATAAGTTACATTATAAAATCATAGAATGCTTAATTGTATAATATGGATATCATTAAAGGTGTGCTTATCGATGAACGATGTGACAAGGTCGATCTTCCGTAGAGATCTATTCAACTACGATTGTTGTTCACGTCGACCCCGTATCGCTTCAGTGTTGGTGTTTATTTTTTCTGCAGCGTTGTGCACCTTTTGGTTCTTCATACGACGCGATCCTTACGCATTTCTTCTGCTCGATTTTATTAATGTAACACTTTGCCTGCATGTCCTCAAAGGAATTCGATTCCCAAATCTAAAGGTCTGTTTTCACATCTCTACTCATTTTCTTTGGAGAACTCCATAGAAAATGAAATTGCATTAGAAGAGTAACAGCATAAGATCGTAATATTGTTAGTATATTGTAATATTTTAATATTGATCTGGTCGATTGCAAAATGCACTCAAATATTTAGGCACTTTCTAAAAATGTTTCCAATTTTGAGGGATTATTTAAAAGTTTTTATAAAGATTCATCTTTAATTTCGCTTATCGACATCGATTTTTATAACTCTGTTTCGGTTGTTTACATCAAATTCCATTACTCTATCTTTATTGGATCTCTGTAATTGGTTTACTGCTCCCAGAGAGACAGACATACAGGCATGACATTTCTATAAAACAAAGAAAATTTCGAAGGATATGAGAAAGAGATCAAGTGAATGAGGAGGAAATCTGCAATGAACGCATAGCATGAGAAATGAGCGTATGTTCGCAAGTGACCTTATACGACATCGTTTCAACTCTCATCACAATGTATTTCCTTTTTGATTGCATACATTGGCGAGGTGAATCGTAAATATAGGAAGTTCATTCATAATTATGCAGAGTGTGGCGGTTTTGATTTGCTTTTATTAGAGCATATAAACCAACGATGCATTTTTGTTTTCATCCGCCAATATCAAAAGTGATTTCGATTCGAGTGGAGTTGTCGTTTCGAACTAATCACATCAGAAATGAATATAGTAATGCGCTTTTTATGGGTTACTTTGTGAATGGCAGAAATAAATATTTTTCAGTGGCTAACAGTACTTTTGGTTTGTATGTTCATCTACGATATGTTTATGGTATTCGGTACACCTTTCCTTACCAAGAACGGTTGCTCTGTTATGATTGAGGTTTGTTTTTTTGAATATTCAAATTAGATCATTTATTCCTTCAGTGTTGAGCGTGATTTTTTCATCACTGTTTTAAAATGATCATGGAAACGATGATGAGTAATGTGCGATTAAGGCATCTGAATTAAACGATACATTTTTAAGGTTGCCGCGGGAACGGACTGTGCGAAATCAAATACGGGTTATCCAGTTGCTCCAGTCAACAGCGACGTCCCAGAAAAGGTCATTCGTTATTTTTCGGACAGCTATTAGATGAAGCTGTTGTTTTAGATTTATAAACGGTAAATTATTGCTTTTCTTCATGATGGAAAATTGCCACGAATAAATGGAAAGAAACCCTCTCACATTTTTATTTTCTGCTTTTTTCGCGATCGTATTTCCCAGCATACTTTCGTTCTAATCGAGTTGATAATTGAGTTGGATCTAAAATGCCAAATAAATCAATTCATTTATCCAACAAAAGCGATTTTTTAAAGAAAGAATTTTTGGTGAAGTTGTGGAAAACAGAAGTTATCACTTACAAGTTTTAGTAGTGACACGAAACATAAGCCCTTCAAACTATTTGGTGCAATCGTGTAAATTTTGCATAAACAATCTCCCTTCCACCTCTCATCTTCCCTCTGATTAAGTTGGAGATATTTAGCTGCAAGTTTCGAAGTTTTTAAGAAGTAAGAAACAATTGCAATGAACAAGCAGGGAATCTTCAAATCATCAAAATTCATCACTCGCAGTTCACTGGTTTAAGCAGCGTTATTGCATAAATTTCAGCTTTATTTAGTGCCATTTCAGTTAGCAATTAGCAGCTTCTGAACAAAAACAATTAGCAGCAAACTGTTTCTCAAATAATTGAAATTAGGGAGGATTAAGGGAGGGAATAGGATGTGCTTAAGTATGACTTGAGTTCATGAAATTGTAGCAGATATGAACCTAGCCTAAATGCACGTTACGATCGAAGTGCCGAAGGTAATAACAAGCTTTTTACAGTCTTGTAGCACTGTTACTTCGATTTTCATATATGGGTGTTTCTAAGTGGGTGGATAAGTGCAAAATTTTCCAAAATCATCGATTTAGTTTCAGTTTCCGATGTTATTTCAAGTACCACATTTGAGCGATCCGATGATCTCTTGTGTAGATCTCGAGGTCGAGAAGGAATTTCATCCGGTCATACTCGGCCTTGGTGACGTTATTGTTCCTGGTCAGTGTTGCCATTTTTCATGGGCACTTTTGTGCGATTTTTCACTTTCGAAAGCGTCTTTAATTGTTAATTCAAAAGGCCATTAGTAGTCATTGTTCTGAATGCTGAATCGGCTGAGGTGAAAATGACCATCAGCTCGGAGTAAACCACTGTCTTTTCTGGTCAACAAATCTTTCGAAGGAGGTGAGGTTCTTTGGGATGGCAGTTTTGCCCTATTTTCGCTGCCCTTAATATCTTCTAGCTGGCTCCACACTTTTCTTTCTATAAAACCTTTAAATTTTCACAAGCATAGTGGCCCTGGTTTCTGAATTTACCACTGAAACTATGCATTCTTTGTCACTCCGATCGTTCATGTATTAGCGTTAATTGACCAAATAATTTCTGCTGATATGGTTGGAATTACCAGCCTTCAATTTTCTGGATCGGCAATCTAGCCGACTATATCGGATTCCATATCGGACCATTGTTTCCAAATTTCTCGTCAGCCAAACATGTTTTCTTTATTATTATTTGCTGAGGTGTTATCTGGGACTCAGTTAATCCTTTATTTGTGTTTGAAAAGAGATATAAGAAAACGGCCACTAATTTGCGGAGTGAAAAATATTCTTTTATTGAAGTCCGTGACAGTATGAATAATACAGGTTTAAATATTTGCAGGTTATTTGATAAGTTTCTGCTTTACGGTCGATTTCACTGTTCGCACACGGCATATTTATGGCGCAGTATCCGTTCTTGGTTGGTCTGTTCGTGCTATTTATTTATTTGATAATATTGCGTTTAGTTTACTTTGAAAAATTGAATGTCTTTCTGGGAATATCAGTACACCCCAGGTAGTGTGCTGGTGATCATGGATGATTGTGACCGCCTGAAGCTAGCCCTTTCCATTATGAGAACGGGAAGAGGGGGGGACTGAATTTTGAGGAAATGATAAAGATGAGCCGAAATAGTCTATATATGTTATGTGATTTTGCTGTTTACTTTTTTCTCCACTGTTTGAGGAATTCCCATACTTCCTGTTTGCTCCGGTCACATATCTACAAATAACTTTTGTGTTATATTGGTAGTGTTGATGGTTTCTGAAGAAGGGTCAATTTGCTTCGCTCAATATTATTTCCCTTGTATCTTGTAGTTTTTGATGCCGAAGATCTTTATTTCTTTCCATCTACTTATTCTAAAAGTTCTCTTCCTAACTTTTTGTAATTTGCTGCGATCGATTCTGGGGAGAACTGCATTTACTCGTTCAAGTTTAGTTATATTACTTGTTATCAGTTTGGCAACTAAATGTTCTTTTAAAATAAGAGTCCGCTGTTTTCTGCGGCATCGTTTCTTCTTGTTAGTTTATTTTTATTAAGTGAACTAAGTAAATGACTTTTATATAGAAGATATCAAGCAGGGTTGGCTGGAAGGTAACCGCGAACTCGAGAATGGCTCTGAAAAAGGAGGCTGCTATTAAGAGCTCAGTGACGTCTCCTATCTGGCTTTGGCTTGCGGGAGTTGCCAAGTTTCGAACTTATACTCGAAACGTACTTCCTTGATAGTGTTTTATCCCTATTGTTCTAATAAAAGAATTTAAGGATATGCGGTGGGTCTGCTAGCAACATTTTTCGCACTTACCGCAATGGAAATGGCTCAGCCGGCACTGATCTACTTAATACCATTCACGCTGCTACCTATCGTGGTTCTAGCACTGATAAGGAAGGAGCTGAAATTGCTTTGGAATGGCAACTTCACGCAGTCGGACGTATGTGATTATGAATCTTCATAAGGCAAACTTAAATCATGTTCTTATCTAAGCTTTAATGATTGTGTTTTCTGTGTCTGCGAATGTCTGTCTGTGTATATGCGATCTACTTATCTGCCTATTCAGTTCACGTTCGGGTTATACTAGAATGAATTGGACTGAATAATATCACATAAATAAAGAGAACTACTTATGGCAAAGAGGATATATATCAACACGGTACCAGTAAAAAAAAATACATGCGTACAGAAAATAGGCACATTTTTGTAAAAGACAGAGGGGAGGGAGGAGCACACAGAGTAATAAGCAAGGAAACATGGACCCAATTAAGCAGTATAGATAAAACAATGCAGTAAATAAATAAATAAATAAATAAATAAATAAATAAACAGACAAATAATGCAAGCAACAATTAAATTCAGACACTAAAAGACACAAGAAAGAAACTCATATAGCGATGCACATGTAGTGCAGAGTAAATCAGGAACAGCACTCAAGTGGAATGCTTCAAGTATGCCGAGGAACCTCTTCCAAGTACGGATAGCTCTGAAGTGAAAGCTTACAAGACGTTGTTTGTGGAGCATTTTTCACGTTTCACTCATGGGCTATGACTTTTACGCTTACATTGTTCAACGAACGGGAAGTTGCTTTCAGAAGTTATATTCGAAAATCGTGTCACGATTTTATAACTAAAATAGATCGACAATAAATGCACAGTATCAAGTATCGCCGAAGCAGAATGATCTGAGAATAACGTGAACCATTTCTTTTAAGCGGTTCCTTCAACTGTTGTTTCTGGTATTACCATTCCTGACGTTCATAGCTTCGTCTGTTAGTGAGTTCGATGTCACTATGTTTCCAGCTCATCCCTTTCATCCTTCTCGCTTACCCAACACGTATTCTAGCTAGCTTTTTGCCCATTTTAGTCAGTGATGGCTATGAACTGGTATTCAAGTTGCTTTTTGCACTTTCATCACGCGTTTCAATTTGTCCAGTCTTCCCACAAACTTAAGTAAACTAACAGCTGTCACAAAAAATGGTGCTTGTTTCAACATCTCACCTGTCCGTCACAGTCTCATCGTCCCAACGGGAGCACTCCTCATGCACTACGATATTGCTGCTGCTGCTATTCATCAGCGGTGGAACACAGTATCGGTTCGCTAGCAGGTCGCCTCGCCATCTGCTCGCTCTTCTGTATTGAGGCACGATCCTGGTTTGCCACTCCTTTCTTTCGGCTTCTGCTTTTCGGCATCGGGGGGAACGATTCTGGTTGACTGATGAATATTGCAGCCGAGTCTACTGGTTAATGCCAGTAGCAGATCACTCTCTCCAATATTGATCCTTTCGCCGCCTTCTGCTAACCGCGGTGGAACTCACTTGTGACAACCTCATGATTAAATCTTTAATCATATATGTACAAAAGGGAAGCACGAAACGATGTTACGCAAAAAAAAAGGAAAGACGCAGACGACTGAAATACAAGTGTAATGAAATGCAGGAGGGGGAAAAGGTCAGAAATTCTGGCCTATATGTGATATCAACTATAAAGCACCCAGGTGTTCAGCAGGAAGTGTGTTTGAGGGTGTCATATTTCTACACGATAGGATGCATGAGCACTCTGCCGCTCTCCATGCAAGATTAGTGATTCTCGCTGTCAATGGCCATATGCTCTCTGAAGGTGCAAAAATAGGGAAGTGGTTCCTGCGGACAGAAGGAAATAACCCACTCAAGCACGTAACACCGATGCTTAATAAGTTCGACGTGTTTCTTACAGCTTATTTTGAAAGGTATCACAAGATTAATGCTTCTCAGCACATCGTCACATACAAGAACGCAGTTAAACAAGAACGACTACCGACCGAAGTGAAGGCGAGCCATAAACCATAAATATGCAACAGAAGAAGGATAATAACAGACAATAATCCAGAATGCCATTCACCATACTGCACAGCGAGATTCATAAGGGAGACAACTTCTCTCATTGGGATTGTTTGGCATAATGACAGTTTTACTTGCCCAAGCAATCTTCTTCCCCGTCTGTTTCCCGGGAACATTTCTCCTCCCATTCGTATGTTCGCTTTCCCCTTCCCCCCTTCTCTGCTTCCCCTGCATCATGAATATAGTTTCGCAGCTATCCGGTGAATGTAAGAATTGGGTGGTACTTTTGCAGAGTACGCTAACTGATCTTCTTAACAAAGATTGCTCAAGAAAAGTAATAAAGTGGCAACGCGATGCTGAAACATCGATGGCACAACACCCAACTAATTAAACAAGCAATTCGTTTATATATTATAACATATACAGCAATTTACTGATCGAAGGCAAACCAACACTGAAGTGAATGCAGTGATGTAGTGTAAATATTGCACAAGAGATTGAACTACAATTGATAACACAGCAATAATATTCGTTGTTTAAGTGACACTATTCGTTGAGACTACGATCGCAGACGAAAGGGTATCCTCGGAGAATCTCTCTTCACTATAAAAAAGAAATACTAGTGGAACGATAAGCATTTATTTAGCATAACAATATAAAAACATTATATTTCCGCTTTCATGTGTGTCATGCATTCCTTTAAGGGCACAGAACTACTCACTATTTTGCTTGATTCATCTGCCAATAACAGCAGCTGTAATCTCTGTGCAATAGGAACTTTGAAAATCTTACTGCTTCGACGCTGTTCCTAATACGTGCACTACTATTTTATGCTGCACCTATCGCTATAAAATAAGGTACTAAAAATGCAGTCACCAAGGCAGAGGGATTTGAAAGTGATATGGATCGTGCGTTCTAAATGGTTTATTCACTCACCCTCTGGTATCGCGGCTTCCAACATTCATAGCTTAGCCTGTTTCATGACTGCGGCGACACCGAGTTTTCGGCATCATCATTTTCATCCCCATCGCTTACCCAGCAGGTTTTCTGGTTACCTTTTTGCCATCTTTTCACCAGCGGCGACTGTAAATCGGTATTCGAGTAGGCTGCAGCAATTTCATTGCTCTAATTTGCCGTATTTCAGTTAGTCGAATTTTCACTCAATGCTGACTCTATTTTCTCCATATTTGCTGCATTTTCTGTGGTCATTCACAATGCATACATTTGCAAGTTGACTGCTCATTTGATAACCGCAACAATT
Source organism: Baylisascaris schroederi (assembly GCA_006503575.1). Classification (NCBI taxonomy): domain Eukaryota; kingdom Metazoa; phylum Nematoda; class Chromadorea; order Rhabditida; family Ascarididae; genus Baylisascaris; species Baylisascaris schroederi. Next base: position 1,251,904 of record QEWY01003279.1, read on the forward strand.
AAATAAAATAACATATTGAATAAGAATTTTTGTGTCGGCCGTCGAACCAGCTAACTGTAGAATTTGTGCTGAGACATGTCCATAAACAAGAGCTAATCGGTGATTTATGTAAGCACATTTCAATATTTAAGTCTTCCCGAATTATTATCCATTTGGTTGCTAGACTAGTCGATAGATATTGAAAAACAAGTATTGCGATCCTTTTGTCAATGATTTCTGGTGATTTCAATGTTTTGTTGGCCAACTGATTAGATATTGCTGCCCATTAGATGAGCTAAGCTAAAGCTATATCGATTCTGTGGCTTTTGTTACGATAACCTCGGAATGTGTTTTTGCGGAGATCGTTAAGCAGGTCGCATCAACGGTAAGTTATTTTCAAGCTCAGTCTATTGTACTTCTGAGCTATAATGAGATTTTCTGTTTTATAGACATTTGATATGCTTCGAGTTATTGTTTTCACTGATCTAGTTTAAATTTGAAATTGGCAAACACCCTCAAACATTCACCGGAAAGGCTTTTGTAGGTCAAAAGTTAGAAGGAACAATTTTGATCAGGGTGGAGTTATGGCAAAATTGATGCTGCGTTGTGCATTCCCTTGAATGGTGTGTTTTACCTATCGTATTTTGCAGGATATTAAAGACCAAAGGATTGAAAACGGTCAGGAGTCGCTAGGGGTGGTACCAGAGATCGATACCACTTCAACTTCAGTACTTCCAGCAAATGAAGAGACTGATACGAGCAACAAACATGATAGGCATTTTTGAACCTTGCTCTCGTTGTTTTTGAGCATTCACTCTTGCGGCAATGACTGCTTTGTTCGCGGAGGTGATGGTGGCGGAACAGGAGAGAGGTAATGGTGCTAAACTGGAATAAAAAGAGGGCTATGCCATGACGTATGCAGTGACGGTCGATACAGTTAATCATCAATCAGTGGCATGGTTTTCATCCATACTGGATTTGATTGAGGCAGTATATATATTGGATTTCATTGAGGCAGAAGTAATATATGTTGATTTGCATGAGATCTCCGAATTTCTTTCCATTCATTATTCACTCGGCCTCCTTGTCTCCTTTTTCGACCTCCTACTTTTTCCTTCCCTTTACTCAGCACTTCATCGCTTTTTTCTGACACCATCATCTCGAATTATCATAGACTCTGCCACTGTTTCTGCCAAAATATTGAGTTGCGTTGGCTAAACTCGAACAGTACAAATGACTGTTCGAAGAAAACGCGATGGATAATATATGTAAGTAAGTATGGCGCAAGCGGCGTTTTTATTGAACAAATCTTGAGCAGGAACAGTTTTGTGTGCTGTTTTTTTTAGCGGAATTAAATCGCAAAACGACATCAGTGTTTGCTTTATTTTAAATATTTTCCCTTAGCTAACAGATTGAAGATGTCTTCACTTTTTAAGGTAGAAGGAGGAAAGGGGCATAAGAACGACACTAAAACATGCGACTAGTCGTGTTCATGTTGTATATGGGCATCAGGAGGATGCAATAATCTAGAGCTGAACCGTTTTATTGATTTCGTGGTTGTGAACTTCCAGTCACTAAAAAAATTTCAGATTTGGCCGTTTATGGTTGTTATTCGAAATTCTTCTGTAGAATTTTCCCGAAACAAATGGGGAAATCATCAATTCATTCTCCTTCACAAGTAATCTTATGCTTTGGGGCCAAGTGAAATATTTCCAATTTTTTTCACTCTGCGATTCAGAAAAAGGATGATATTCATTCACTGTTTGGGGGAATGATTTGATAAGATGTTATCTTATTGTGTGATTTATTCGTTAGTTTTCTTATTCCGTCTAACTAATTAAGAAAACCTCCCATAGTTACGGAAATTCATCCGTATCTCCAGTGATGTATATCTTTTTTCTAACCCATCGTTGAGAATGATAAATCAGCGATCACCGATTAAAGAGGAATCGATGTGTTCTGAATAATTGCCTTATCCTGATTGAAAAATGGGATACACACTGGAATAGTGTTTCTATGCTGAGCATATTTTGGTTCATGTCTTTCTTTGGTTCTAATCGTTTTCTGCTGCTAATTGTTTAGTTAATTTGAGGTAGCCGGTCGCACTGACCACTGCTTTCTATTAAAGAAGCACTAAGGTGGAACTGGGGCAGAATTAAATCATGTGTCGTACTTTTTGGCAGTAATTCAATCATTGTAAAATGTTTTTGGTTGATGAAGTTGTCCCCAAGTCTATCGTTTTCGCAAAATTTAGAATTGGGAGAATTGGCAGAAAATTTGCATATTTTGAAATTTTGATGCACAAAAGTCTTTCGCGAAGAAACCTCCTCATCGATAATATTTCAAAAGGATATCTGTTGTTTTTCTCCATCCCCTCCTATTTCACCGCGATAATTGTTCCATTCATTGATGGCGTCAATTGTAAGATGCAATCGTGTTTTCTTTCATTTTCTCAGTTGCTGATTTGAATAACGTATTCGGCGTGTTAGTAGCACTCGCTGAGTGTTATGATGTAATTGATAGGTAAGGATTTAGAAACTCTGATGAGGCGGTGAAGGAGGATTTATTCTTCTAATGGGATTTGAAGCTAAGACCTCTGGGCTACCGATGAGGCACTTTCCCAAATGAGTCGACGCATGTGAACAGGGGCGATGTTGTCGGCAATTTCAACAGAAGAAGATGTTCGTTGCAACATTTGAGTGCAGCTGAAGCTTCATCTTTCATCGCTTAGTTGACCAAAGTTCTATTCCTTGTTATGTCATTCATTGTTTATTGATCTGATATTCAGGAGTAGTAAGTTCTTACATGGGAATGCGCTGCTGTGCGCTTACAATGTCTTTACCGTATTTTTGAAACAAAACCCTCGTTGTCAATATTCCTTCTCATTTTTTGAGAGAATTTTATATTTTTAAGAAAACATAAGACGTGAATTCATTCGAATTACCATCCCGACCTTCTAATATCCATCGGCTGGCATCATCATCCACCATTAAGTCACGAAATTCTTTTATTTTTATGTTCTTTGATCTGATGTTGAGATTAAGTGATCTTATAAGCTCGTTATTCATTACTTTGTCTATAATTAGCTACAGGCTCATGTTCTACTCGTATATTGATCTGTTTAGAAGAGCAGACAAGGATTATCTATCAAATCAACTGAATTCAAAGAACTATGAGATAAGATTTTATGGGAAGGATGAACTAGTTTGTATGCTGTCATTATTGTTTGATTAATTATTTGCAGCTGTACGTTTTCTTTAGTTCTGATTGGTATGTATGTATATTTGTGTCTATCGTATAGGGAAAGAAACGTTCTTCAAATGGGACTCCTCTGCTTTTTTTTGTTGTTCTTTACCTGTCTCATGAATATTTTTAGCGTTTCCGCATTTTTGCTATGTCGCTTTTATAATCTACGTTTCCAGCTTGTTTCATTATATATTCTGAGGCCTTTCTTCTTGCCGAGAGCTATTTTTTGTGATGTCATTGATCTTTACCTATAACCGTTCGAATTGACTATGAAGCTGTTTGTAAGTAAGTCTCTTTTCGTGAGTGACAGACATCTGATTGATTGTATTTAGATGTTCGCCGACAAAAGCATCATTCATGTTTTTTAAAAGAAAGCTAAAATCAGAGCGTTGATAACACCTTCCAGCATTAGTAAAGATGGGAAATTAAATAGTGCAATAATTATTACAGTTGCTATATTATAAAACAACACGGAACACATAGAATAGGGATTAAAAAGTAACATGAGATGCTATAGCTCAAAAAATGAAACGATGTTGCAAGGAATAATTCATGTAGACGTTCATAGCATTGCCGATCTTCGACTTCAACTAGTCCCTCGGACACAGGTATGAGCGAAATCGTGTTTCGGTCGGAGGAGAAAGTGGAAATGTGAAGGCATATAAGTCTGTGATTTAGCAACATTAATAAACAACAATCGATCGTCTGCCACCAGAGTATTGCAGTCGAATCAAAGATTTGAAATTCTAGTTATTAAATCAAATGTTTTTACAGCCGAGAAAGAAATCATTGAGATTTTCCAAGTCAGTCACTGTTACAAGAGAAAGGTCTATCGTTATCCCAATGTGCAAAATATTTCCGCGATTACCCAGTAATTTTTTGGAAGAAAGGGGAACTGTTAAACGAGCGTGTTGTAATTAGACACCGAGATAGCACAGAAAAAGAAAGGTAAATTTTAGGTTACCTTCATAATCAGCTATTTTGAAAGCCATAATAAGATCCAAGTAAAATCGCGTTAGCTCAGGAGGGCAAGATGCAGCAGAACGAAAGTATCGGAAGAGCTCGAGATCATGCCCTTGCTAACACAGGTTTTCTTGATGGACGTTCATTGTACATTTTCTATTAAGTTAACTGATTGGACGACAACAACCATGTTAAACAAAAGCAACCATGTCAAACAAAAGCACACAAATAAATTTTGAAGAGTCAAGCAAGGACTTCCAAATTTTTGCAGAACTGTGGTGGATCTCCGACTTACCTGGGAGGATATCTTCTCAATATGTGATCTGAGTGGAAAGTTAAATATTGCTGAATATATGAAACGACAATTTCTGTTACAGTTACCAATGAGTTTTAATTGCAAATTCTCTAAGAATGATAACATTTAAGCAAAAGAGATTTTATTAAAATAAGAATTAAGCGGCAAAAAGGAGTATCGTTTTGTTATAAGTTTTGCGAATCATGTAGTTTATCCGAATGCATTTGAGGTTAATGGGTGGAGAATTGCTTAAATAAACCGCAACGAAATCATATAAATCAGCAACTACGGCATTGAGTAGATGACTCTTTGTATCAAATAGTTATAAATCGTCTCGGAGTGAACCTCTCATCTCACTTTCTTGTATTATGCTCAAAATTTCAAAAGTTGAAGTGCATGAAAGATAGAAGAAACTCTGAAGGGATTTTATTAGGGATTGCGCAGGCATCGACTTTATTTTATGTAAACTGAAGATAAAATATGTCGTATAACAAATGAATTGAGAGATCGTTACTGCTGCTTTATTTGCATGATTATACATTAGTGTCTTTCGCTGCTCTATCCATAACAAGCAAAATAGCTAATAACATCGATCAACCGTAACACGTAAGATCAACCGCAGTCAACCGTATGATCATCAGATATAGAAAAATGCGATCATTGAAAACTAGTAAGACTCAGGATGACATAGAAAAAAAAAACTTTAGAGAAATCTTGCAGCTGAAAATGCACAACTAAGTGACAGCGAAGAAGAGGAGGGAGGAGAATCTAAATGCACAATCGTGCATCCATAATCTTCTGAAGACTTAGTTGATACCCTCTGCGTTCGTCGTGGAACTCGAACAGATGAATTAGCTTTTGGCTTTCTTTTATAACTGCATTTTCGAGAATTCACATTGATGTCATTTTAATTTCAGATAGAGTTTAATTTATAATATTAACGATAGACTGTTTTTTTGTTTTTTTGAAGGGAACGAAGGGTGATGAAGGAGGAGGAGGGGAAAACGAGGATGGCTCTCAAAACTATCGCATAAACTTTCGAAATCAAACGAAAAACTGCGTTTTACGTAATCTTCTAAACCGTCCAATACGGTGAGCGCATCGTGGACATGTATGAATATAGTCGGCGAAGCATGAAAGGAAACAAGGGATTGGAGCACATGGCCAAAGAAAGAGTACAATCAGCACACTGCTCGCAATGTAGGCGAATAAACCCATCGTTGGGTACGTTCTTGTTTCAACCAGGTTCTGCAAGCCAGTTACATTGTGCACTAGAAAACAAAGTAGAGAAGGGAAGAGGGAGAGAATAGGAGAGAAGAGGGAAGAAGGAAGGGCAGGGAGGGAGAGGGAGGAGTAAGTGCAGTGCAACTCCACCTCTTGCAATCGTTTATGCGAATTTGAGGAGCAGTTATGTCGATGCTGTTCAAAATCTCTAACGTGGTGAAGAAGTGGAGTATTAGGGAAAGAGCTCGAAAAATGTTTCAACGAAATTCGAATATTGGGCCACTATATCCCGTAGGGAAATTGCATTAAGTTGTAAACTGACACATAGAAAATGTCATCAATTCTTAGAGTATCTTACTTGGCAACGGATAGCCATCATGTATAGTCGGATGCTCGAACACTTCTCACTAGCTTCACCTTTTATGCCACTGAAGTTTTGATTATACACTTACAAAAATCTTTAGAGACATCATTTTTGTTGCTCTGTAGCGCAGCGGGAAATCGAGGAAGTGGCGGACGATTAGCAGTGGTTGGTTTGTGACGGTAGAATGGGGGTACAGATCCTGTCGGACTATCTGGAGTGAACAAGGTAACGCTTTGCCAAATGTGAAATGCTGTGTGCTATATACTGCATATAGATTGCATAATGGCATCTTGTCGGTGGCCGCAATATAAATAAGATAAGAGATTACTCTTGTCATCGAAAAGCTGTAGGCAGAAGTTGTTAAATAAACTACTCAAAAACGACTTTTTCTGCCAATTTGGGGACTTCACTGCTTTAAGGGATCTAAGCAATTGATAGTCAATATGCAGTGAATGAATATCTCACATCTGAAAAAGCGATTTTCCTTTTCGATTGCCGATGAAGATTGAGAAAGATTGCCTTTTTCAATAACCTAACGACCGAAGTTCCTCCGTCCCGAAGCTGTTTAGGATATGTGGAATTTCGTCTTAACGATTGATGAAAGAATTTACTAAAGAGAGTTATAACTTTTAGCAGATAACCTGACTTCATTGGATGGTTCAACCAGTCAGCGTACACTACATGGCAGTTCAGGTTTTAGGCATGAAAAAGGCTGACTGCACATATAATCGTATGTTGCGGTGATTTTATCGCTGACAAAGTGGGCGGATAGTGCTCGCGACATTTCCTCATATAGCCATGGTGCTTTCTACTCATTGATGAATATCGCTAGCTTGTCATTTCTGCTTGAAGCAATTATGTACTGCAAAAATGTGGCCTTACCCGACATCGACTGCAGAAGACACGCACTGGCTTCGTACGAAAGTTTAGATCCGTTTTTGGGAATTTACGTGGAATTCTGCAACTGTCCTGCAAACTAGTTGTATGACGCCCAAACATCTGAAATATATTAATAATTGATTTCATGGTCACTTTATCACTACTGGGTTAAAATACCGTAAGTATATGTTAGAGGGATTTGAATATATTTGCTCATTTATGATTAGAAAACGGAAGTCTTCATAGAGTAACCTTAGTTCCTTGAAATTTTTTCCTGAAAATCCTAAGAGGACTTGCGAAAATTCTGAAGTAAGAAGGAAATTTTGGCGAGAAAAAATCGATTGAACTTTTTGAAAACTTTATAGCATTTTTGATCGGCGGGTAGAGGAAGCAGGAAATGAGATAATTTGTTACTGGACTACTTGCAGCATGAAAGAGTTGCATCGAAGGCAACAGTAAACTTCACGGGACACTTTCGCCATGCTAGAACTCTTTCTTCACCAAATACGTTGTCAAATGTACCAAGCGATCCTTGTGGTATGGATATACGGTAATTTGTGGTCTAATATTGGAAGCAATGTTGTCATCTGGGCTGTCATATCCACCTGCGGTGACAGTAGCATGAGAGCAACGTTTCGCCAGCATTCGCCATTTTTGTGCATAACGGAGCGCTAACTGTCGTCGCTTACTGCAAATTGCAAGTTTTTGCTAACCGAAACGACGTCGAAGAATATTTTTATTTCGATAGTGCAGCTCTCACTTTCAATATCTCACCCAGTTATCCGATTTTATCTTATGAACATGAAGCTGATATAAAGGATCGAGAAGGCGGGAGTGGCCTCACTCGCAAGTTGGTGTGTAAATGTCGCTGGAATTGCTGCTATACCCAGATGCATCGGCTGTGAATATCACTATGCCTTCGCATCATTGCCGTCAAAACCTTTCATTCGATCTCCGTCTAGCGAACACCTCATACTTGTGAATTTATTTCAAAAAACTCCTCGACGTGATCTCTGAGATGTGTATGGCAGATCCTGCAACCGTCTTAGTTGATTACCGAAACTTTATTTTCACGACCGCAAAGCTTTACTCTTGTTATATCAATATTTTCGAGAAATAAATACGTTGCACAACAGCTATGGTTTTTTCTAATGTTTTTAAATATCATTCACTGAACATGGAGCATGACAAACCATTAGGAAAGATATTACCGTGCTGCGGTTTTTCGTTTACCATGCGATACTTCAAGCACGCTCAAGATGATACCAACACCGATGCCACCAGAAACGAGAATGAATACATCTGCAAACAACCTAAACTTTCTGATAGGACTACGTAGTTACGTATTTCCGATCAATACTGCGTCATAAGCCTTACAGTTTACCTCTATAACGGATGCGGAAACGCAGAATTAATTGGCACGTCCATGTGCTTTTCGCAAGACTTGTTATATGAAGCATATAACATCTTGTTATATAAATTTCAGGAAGAGTTATTATGTGCGAACAGGGCTGGGATAATGGACAACTTTCTATTTCAGCCTACAAGGTCAACAGACCGTCCTAATATCCAAAAAAGACGGCATAAACCACCATTTATGGGTTTTCAAACGAAACTGCCTGGCCATGTCGGGAAAAATTGTTTTTGGATCGCATAAGATCGGTGACTGAACACATGTGGCTTGCACAGTTTATGTGACAAGTGCCATAAACCCATTAAGAATATGTTGAGCAATAGCTAGTCTGTGGTGAAGATCATACGAAATTCCATACCCTGGTAATGCGATTCTGCAAAAAATTTCCAGCGGAACAAAAGTCGTTGAGTATTCAAAATAAAGGGACGAGTTTCGTCTAAAGTAACGTACACTTCCTAAGTTCAAGTAGCTGAATTTGTACCTCTCATATTAGTGAGGCCAAGTCGAGCTGGAGACTTGTGTGTTTCTTGCACGCATGGCTTTGTCTTTGCTGAGTCAATCCATTTCGCATAGAGCTCTTCCATCTTGCCACCTGAATAAACGCCCCATATGAGGTCTTTTTGTTCTGTGTTGCTCACAATGCTGCACCTGCAGTATCAGTTGACGTGTATTCGGGTCAAATCTATTAATGCATTAATAATAACACGGAAACAAATAGAATTGTAATTGCCGTTATTCCAATCCAAGGGTCAGAGGTGTAATGACGACGGACGGTTGACCGCTGATTGAAGAGTGGCTTTGGGATCCTAACAGATACCACAATGGTGAGTGATATCTACTTTTTTGTACTGGCAACCTTATTGGCAACCGGTATATAAACCCAAAAAAGAATTCTATTAATGAGAATCCTTTTGTAAATCAACGGCAAAAGTGTTCTAGTTATTGGCTAAAAGAAGCGACAGTTTAAAGAAGAAATAAAATTAGCGTTGCTACAAACTTTCGGTAAGTCGAAGAATTGCATTGGTGATATGTGGTGTCCAAGGTGAATTCTTTTGCAGTCCAATTCCGTATGCCGAACGACCAAATAGTGTTCCACGAGTGCGCAACTCACAATTACGGGCTGCCTCAAATTCCAACCTTGTCGAATCCCATATAAACGCATCCAATGTTCTGCAAGCGAATTTTGTTGATTCCGATTCGTCTGCTCATTCCAAACAATTATCATCTTACTGTTTTAGAGTCACAATTGTAAGTTAAAGCAAAAATGCACAGCTCGGGAACAAGCTCAACGCATCGAACTACAAATTTTACCGAATCCAAAAATTCAGTTCTGCAATAAACCGAACAAACGAATACAACTTACTCATTAATGAGTGCACGTATAGCATGTGCAGCAGCCCTCACATTATGTGCTTCCATATTGCGATGCATTGTTGAGAGTTCCACATGCCGTTTAAAGTACTGATAGGTATTTGTGTCGAGTACTGTACCGAAAGAAAAATTCGCCGCAGGATTCCGCAACTTAAAAAGAAACTTAAGCATAAATACAGCCTAAGTTGTAGCAAAATTCGCCGGTTTTCAATTATGTAAAGTTCTCTTCATTATTTCTGAAATTTAATAGCAGTGCTTCAAGCTCAGTTCAAGATTTAAGTTTAGATTCAGATCTAAGCTCGAGTAACATTCAAACTATAAGGTGCGCAAAACATGACTGCGCTTGAGCGTTAATTAATATTTAGAAAAAATTTGTACTGCAATAACGAGTGGCCAGCTCCTAGGGGCAGACTCGTCGAAGGCGGAATTCTTTGTCCATTTATTCACACAATAATTAAGAGTAATTTACAGAACAGAAATTTTTCGTTGCTGTTGAAGGATTAGATCAAGCAAATTAACGAGCCATAAAAAAAGCATCAAATTTAACAATAAGAGGAAAACAAACACGAGCATCGGTCACTCCAGTGAGTCCTTTCTCGGGTTGGTCAAGTACTAGAAAAGCGGCGAGATTAGCTGTATACGATGCAACCATAATCATGCAGAATCCACACCAAACAATGCCCAAAACTCGACCGCTGCAACTTCGTGGTGTCTCTGCAAACAATGCGAACAATTCATGAGCAAATGCTGCACACTACTTTAGTGAATCGTTTACAAACTTTAGTATGAAAATCCACTTATGAAAGAAATCGTAGTAATTTACACAGTGTTGATGAGAAATTTGCTGCAGTAACTAGATGAGATCACCACATTTAACCACTTAGGAATGCAAATTAATATAGCAACTAAACGGCACGAATATCATTGCAGATGGTGCAGCGGAGATCATAAATATGATTTAATATGAACTTTGCTTATCTCCACTTAAAGATTAAGAATTTCCTCACAAACGATCGTTACTTCTCGGTTATCTTTCACGCTCTCTTCTCCTGTGCTTTCGGATGACCATAATTACCACTCTCTACCAAATACTCTTATAGTTCCGCTCAGTGATTCAAACGAACTTTCTGAAACGCCGCTGTTGAGCAGCACTCCCCAGACGAACCACATTGCCTCGCCAAAATCGAGTCTGTCATCTTCTGTCGGTTCCAAAAACGGATCATCTGGATCGATGCGGGATTTATCAACTCTAAAAAAACGATCGAATGGCGAGTAGAGATCAAGCAAGAAGATGGCACATCCGACGAACAGCACCGAAATAAACAGCGCACTCCAGAGACTTGACTTCAGCGGTTGTAGAAATGATTCCATTGGAGAATCACGAGGCTTCTGAAATTTTAATGTCGTAATACTTTATCGCAAAACCTATAACCGGGACTTCTGCGAAGAAAAGAATCAGAATTGAACTTCTGAAGCGACTCTGATGCATACGATTCCGTTCTCTAACTCAAGAATGCCATTTCCTATATGTTGTAACATACTAAATAAAATTTGCCTATATTTATAATATTTTATAATTTCATTCAATTGCCCGCACAGTCTGCTCTTGTCTGCACGAAGCACTAGTTTCTCACTTCCAAGTGCTCAATCCGATATGTTAATAAGTGTGACAAATATTAAACGGTATCGAATTTCGAGGCACAGCTCCGTTATGAAGTAATAAGAACGTATTACAAAAAATGTTAGGGCAGACATTAGAAATAGGCTATAGCGTTGCGTGACATGTCTCAGAGTACTACTGTTAATACCCCTAGGTCTGCATAAAACTATGTTGACGTTGAATATTTGTACCAGAAACTAGTAAGTAAGCTCGTGAAAAAAGAAATGATGCATACGCTCATGTCGCTATTATATTACATCCGTGAAGGTAAACAATAACGGTCTGGATAATCGCGTTAGTGAAGCTGTTGTATGACATCGTACAATTCTAAGAATAACCCATTTTTCGAGGATTCTGATGCCATGGTAAAGCCACGGCTCCGAGAAGTCGATGTATTGCTCGCGCTCCGGGTTGATCGTCAACGCACCTACAGCCAAATCGGCCATGTCAATGTCAAGTTCACCGACCATACCGTTGAGCACGTAGCCATTCTCCCCCAGTAGTATGGCCCCATAGCTGTCGTTTAAGTGCAAATCGAATGTGAAACCCGTATCAATACTTCCATTTATCTAAACATTTTGTAGATATCATATATTTTAATTAGAGCTAGACAACTCAACTGAATTAATAAAAACGGCTTTCGATGTGGAACACGCACAATCGTCAATATGTGCAGCAGCAGGTGTCGGTTGCTGGATTTCCTTACTTTTTTTCAGCCAGAAATGAAACGAAGTATGAGACACTTGAAGATTGCACAGAGAGAGAGAAAGCGAGGGAAGGAGAGAGAAGGAAAGACAAGGAAAGACACATTACAACATGCAAAGGCAAAAGAAAGTTCACAAATCGACCAAAGCGACCAGGGAATTCTTCATTTGAAAGTAGCAGGGCAAACCGCAAAAAGTGCCGTTTGTTGGCATCCTCCGTTTCTTTCCGTTGCTTAATAAATCCTCAATAGAATGTGGGTGATTTTGATGGGATCTTTTAAATAAACTGTTTTACTATGCAATTTCTTTTTAGCAAAGGAAGTCGACTTTAAGACATGTATTTAAATGCCTCACCAAGAGAATCTTAATAAAGCGCAATACCTCAGGCAGTGCCAAGTTAGCGAGAAGGTCGATAGCGTAACCTGAACAGCAGAACATCTCTGTGGTACTGTCGTTGTTTCTTTTCGGGCACGCAAACCATGGCCCACTCTATGAAATAATATTGTCGTTAAATTGATGACCACTGCAGGATATTTTTCATTATTTCTAGATGCAAGAATGGATGATGATAGATTTTTTATTTGGAAATCCTTTTAAAATTTCTCGCTGAAAATTTGAAATATTTAAATGCAACACTAATGCATCCCCAAAGACCATTTTTCTTCCATTATTTCACCCATGAATTAGGCCAATCTTAGTAATTTTTATGACGTCATTGGCTCTAGTGGAAACTGCGTTGTTTGAGAAAAAAGTGCTTTGCTAAGAACTAACAACACAATCTAACAATATGTGACTTTATCAGCGGAAGTTATTCCGAACTCCCCGATTTACCTGTATCTTTGAGGGTGCAAACAAATTGGACACTTAAATCAGATGGAACTCATTCCAGTTCGTTTTTTGAAAGTGTCATCTATCAAGGTTGTGGTATTTCCAATAGTATCAGCCTTGAAAAAGAATCCCAGAATTAGTTCTAGTTCCTTTTTTGCACCTCCGCTGCCCCTTCCCCTGAGGTTCAGAAGTTCGCAGAGGGTTGGAACATTTATAATGCCGATCGGTGACTTCTGAAGGAGATCATCGAACATTGAGCGGAGATGAAGAGAGAGACTCATCTGATTTCTACTTTCAAGGTACCACGATCGTTTCGTTCAAATGTCATCGATAGACTTATCATATACAGAATACTTACCACATCTATACCTTCCACAAGTACAGTATCAAGTTTTTTGCATCGTGCAGAATCGATTGTTGGTACGACATAAACGAACGGATAGTCAGCAACAGTCACTGCTCGGAGATGCTTGGGCAGAGTGATCTCGAGTGGTTTCGGTGAACCACCCAACCAGACGATCCTCAGCTCATCCAGTTCCATACGATTTTGTCCACTCTTAATTAACCTTACACATTCTCTTGTTTGATTCCACACATTAAAAGAGCCCAATATAAGACCGATGAAGTTGTTGAATAATTTAGAGAGGTTATTTTAATTGTAAAATATATTCGATTAAAATGCAAATAAAAACATGCGATAATCTAGATCAAATCCTGGTTGGTTGTAAAAATTCGTTTAACCTGAATCAAACATCGATGTTTGCCAATGAAGTTGCAGTAGTATTTGCTTTCTTACAGCCTATGAAAAAAGATTTTGCTTGGTAAATAAAGCGAATCATTTCACAAAGAAAGGCAATATTCCTGCAGTAGCCATTACTGATCTCGCTGGAAATCTACAAAGCTTTGGTCACATTTAACTGAATTTCATAAAAAAAAACACCGCTTTTTCTTTTTTTTAATTGAAGAAATGAATATCTTTTTAGTCATTCCTTTGCATAGGCATCAATAGATTCCTATGACTGTTCTTTAAGAAGTTTGCTGCAATGAAGGAGGCTCGATTTTACCATTTACAATAAATAAGTGTTGTGCAAAATCTGGACAGTAAAATTTACCATATACCCGACGACCTCCAACTTGCCATCGATTGAATTTGTGATATCGTAAGCAATATTGATGCGATCGCCTTTCTCATTAAATTCGATTTTATTATCGCCATATACGGTAGTCGAAAGTAAGTGCCTTAAAGAGTGAAGTATTACCTAATCGTACACAGCGCAATGCTTTGCAGAAAATAAGTTCATTGTGGAGTGCAGTTTGACTAAACCTTAGGAGGAGGCTAGGTTCGAATCGACAGCCTCTTCTTTTTTTGTGTAGAAATCAATTCTACTCTGATCGCCTTTAGAAGCATATAACCGGCGTTACATACTTCATTCTTTCTACTGAGGACTCGATAAGGCAGACTCGATCTCAATGGGTGTACTATGCAAAACGGTGGTGGTGGAGGATAGTGACGCGGACAAATAAAAAGTGGTCAGTCCTTCTCAGCTCGAATTAGACGTTTCATTTTGGCTTCTGGATAATTAAACATAGGGAAAAATTAGGATATGACGATTCGAAAACAGAAGATTGCCGAGTTCTTCTCTTCTGTCATCGTTTTTTTTGGAAAACCTTTCATGATTTTCTCATCGAAACACACAAAGATTCCTTTGCCTATTCTTCCCTTTTTTTGAATGGGTTAAGTTCCGCTCTTCTCGTGTGGGAGCAATCTTTCTAAACATGGTGTGTGGTCTCTTCTGAAATCCTCAACGAATAAAAAAGGTCCACATGAAAGGAGTGGAAATGGAATGAGAACCGCGACTTTTCAACTTGATATGTACCCTTCAAATCTTTTCATTTCTTCACATTATTCTTCTCTTCCACTGTTTAGTTCTCTCGCTTATCATCGCTGCTTCAAGCCAATTGAAAATCAGCATAAAATAAAAGTTAAAATATGTTCTCCTTAGCAAATACCTTAGTGAAAAATATCAAAACGATTTCAATGCAAATCTGTTACCTTATCATTCTATCTCCACTTGCTTCACCCTATTATACCTCCTGAAAAAATCCGTTAGTATATGCTGAAAAGTTTGGAATTGAAATCTCTCGATATAGGTTCCCTACATCCTCAATATATTCCTCCCGTTTCGGACGATAGTCTATGTCCTATGTCCTTTTGCTGAAGATGACGGTACAGTCCGATTTATGTTTCAATTGAGTTCGTGAGTTTAGAATCATCTGTGACCGTAATCAACTGATAATTCAAGCTGAATAGAGCTAAAGGAAATGCCGAATGTAAGTTTGAGAGACTGCATACTAACTTATAGAACGCATTGCCAACAGTATTCGTCCAATCGTTGTTAAGAGCATTGTTGGCGCATTGTTGGGGTGGGTCGACCTCATAGTCTGCTAAAAACTCAACTCCATGTCGCATAACGACGATCGCATCACGAAGTGCCGATAGTGCATTCTGGCGCGGTCGCACCGACAGACAACCTACAATTTCGGACAACCATATCTTCGTAGGTGCTTATACCATGGATAGTGGTTGGCTGAATGGTTGAGGCACCTGTTCTCAGAGCATAGACTGCGATCTTATTCTCATATCCACTCCCCTTCGAAAGCCATCAACCACGACATATCATTATAACAATGTTTCAGCTTCAACCACCATGGCGAAGTTTTTAAAAGTTTTGTTATTTAACACAAAAAGCTTTCTTCGCTTTTTTCTCGGAACTGCTTTCTTCGGTGACTACAGATTTTGCTGGAAACGAAGAAATCTTGGAAAAATCGAGAAGACCTTGAAGATATTCTTTCAGCATCAATCAAAGCTATTAATCTTACATCAATCGACTGCTATTTACGACCTGAGGTGAAAAGTTCGGCGACGATGTGATCAATTTGGTGCTGACTCATTGTATTCTTCGGTAATCATGCAAACAGCGTAATAGGAGTAGCATGAGATTTGTTGATTTAGATTATTTAAATAAATAAAAGCATCCATTAGAGAAACAAGAAGTAATGAGTTAGCAATGGTGAACAGCTGCAGCTAAGATTCGCAACTGGTTTCAAAAAATTGTTAGCTAACCGGTGGGAAGACGGCGGACATTTGACGCTTGCTCGCTCAGAATACACACCTTACCAGGCGTCGACAACACAGGGACACTGTCGATAATCACCTGTGCGTCTTCTGTTCTGAAAATTCCTGATCAAAATGACCTTATAAGCGAATTCGAGTTCATTTTGCTATACGAACCTTTGAAACCATCACGCATATAGTCGTTGCTGATTTGCCGGGATTGAAAAAATAAAAATAAATATAAATATAAATATAAATATAAATATAAATGGGGACCATGCTGTTGAGAGCTTTTACAAGCGCCTCAAAAAATATAGCATTCACTTTAGACTGCTTTGGAATGCCTCGGGGCAGAATTTGTCGCATTTTATTTTATCATACTCTGTGTTAGTTTTCGAAGATGAATTTGTTTCACAGCTGTCGGCTATAATTCGCTAAAGCATAGCTGAGAGCTTCGGTTTGGTATTGATTAACTCAGTTTTCTGTGAAAATACCGATTATGCGCGAGAGCTTTATTGGGCATTTTGATAGCAATAACAGGTTCTAAGATATTTGCAGACTGGGTGGGCTTTTCTCTAGAGCGTTAGTATCAATGGAAATTGGTATCTTCATGGTGGGGCATTCAGTCGTGGTGAATTAGACCAGTGCTGCTAAATACGGTAATTTTGGTGGTTATTGGCCCATAAAATACAACCATTACTGCGAGTGCATTTCTCTACATAATTCAGGAACATATCATAACCTTTTTATCCAAATAAGTGAGAGAAAGCGTTACTGCTGAAAGATTTCCACAAACTCCAAGTGCATCGAAGCTTTACTCTAGCATAAGGTGTTTTATCTCGCCAAACTTTTCACTAACTAAAGACCTGGCAATTAAAAAATAAATGAGTAACGAGTTTCGCGACAAGGCGAAGAGCGTTCTTAAAAACATCAGATACTATATTTTTAAATATAGTAGAAGGAAGTAAATAAACCATAAGGCCTGCTATTTGTGATTTTTATCGGAAATGACTTAAGATCACATCATTGTATTTTCCCTCCTTCACCTTAGCCAAAGAAAAGTTTTCAGCGGCATGCGATAATGACTTTAATACTCTACAACACTAATACTCATCTAATCGATAAACACATTTGTACACGTATGCATATTCACGAACTACAAAGATGAATTCAGCTTTCCAGCCATAAACAACCTTCAAATAAAAGAAAGCTAATAAAAAATGTGGTATAGCCAGTTGTGAACACACAGCAATAAAAAATTATTAACTCTCCGGTAATGACCATAATACAGACAGCAACTTTTGGTATCAAAAATTTCAGTTCTCAAAATAAACGTTATACTGAATCATTCGCAGAGTTTGAACTCCGGTGGAATGCGATGTTGTACGCATATTCTCCCATCCGTCGTTCCTCTCTCCTCCTCTGACCACCTATTTCCACCCGGATCTTTCCTACACATCACTTTTTTAACCTCAACAAATTACGTTCAGATTCCCTTAGCGTAACCGTTATTTTCCTCAAATTTCAAATGTTGCCGCACGATGAGTCTTGTGCAAACCGTATCGCTCCAGTGAAGAGAGTCGGCACAGTGCAGTTCTTTAGAATTACAATGCTTCATTAAGAAATCTTGTTTTGATGGAGAGATTACAGTCGGTAAGCTATTGAAAGCGTTAGATTTACAAGCGAATGTTTCTCAAGGATGTTGGTCGATTACTGATCGAACGCATTCGATAAACACCAAATTTCGGTCGCAGGCGAATGAACTTTAAAAATATCTGTAGCTAGCCAACCAAAACATTCAACAAGAATCGAATTTCGCTCATAATCGGGAAAACCGAAAGGATGCATAACTGAATCCCGATTGGTAAACTATCATTATAGGCCATGGTGTGTTGTACATTAGATGCAATAAATTTCATAGCTTCAGTTCTCCATTGAAACAAGGACCGATACAATTACATTTAAGCACGAATAAAACGATGCGATAACGCACACTGCAAAATTTTCAAAAGTGCATAAAAAGATGAACAAACTTTGCGAAAAGAATGATGATGTTGGAGGTGACCTCTTCAAAATATTCCTCAACGGAGGTATTGAAACTGCTTGTGAGGTCCAGTTCGATGTACTTTTGCACCTGCAACGCTCTTCAAATTTATTTCAGTGTGATTTGAAAAGTGATTGCGACCTCGTGCTCATTTTCCAAGCTCTAGTTATGTATAGATTTGGAGGAACTGTGATGGTAGTGCGCCGGATATGAACGATCCACATAAGGAGAAGTCGAGGAAAGGGTAGGGAAAGGAGGGAGGGATGAGTTAAATACAGAAAGAAGTTTCCATTTGATGCCCTCGAAGAAAAAGAGGTAGAGCTAGAAACATGTGGCAAAGCATACCAATATGGGCTATATATCTTTTTGCATTAAGCTCACGCGCGAACTAATTTCATAATTTACCAACAAAAAATAGAATATCGACGGAATGATTCTATATTTCATGAGAGCTCCTTTTTTATGTGATCCATGTTCGAATCCGACGAGTGTAACAAGATGCATGTTAGGTTTTTCAAGTTTTTAAACGGCTATAGCTTGTTTCGAAGTCGACGAATCGATCTGAATGTGATAATTGAGGTTATTCAGTGTGCATAGTGCCAATCCAAATTTCACAGCTCTAGCTTCAGTGATATTCGAGCAGGATATGCAGACATTCACAGGCATACATACATGCGCATAGACAGAACACCAGTGCAACTTTTATCTTTCATTAGTTATACTGCTCTACGTACAAGTCGAAACCCCTACTGTGCAATAGCTAGTAATTATGATCTGATGTGTTTCTTGGACAGATAAAAATAAAAGCAGAAACAAATGAGTGAATTAAATTGTTTGCATTTATATACGTGAATTTTGAAATTGGGTCGATCCTTTTCAAAGACGGCGATAAATTGAAGAGCGTTGACATCCGCTTTGACATGAACGACAGCCACTTCGCGATATTGCAGCTCATGAAGAAGATGTAGAAACACACGCGCCTCGTTGCTATATGGAGGGGATGTACGCAAAAACGTCGGATAAACGGTCTGAAACTGTTCCACTCGACTCATCTTACGTTATCATGTTCGTATCATTGGGAAGATTTTACTATATGTGAATGAACAAAATATTAAGGGGGAAGTTTCAACGAATGAAGGTCGACGAATGGAAATCTGTCTGTTTCCATTCGATTAGTGATAATTTTCCTACAAAATCTGCCCTCTCATATGTTAAAAATTGAATCAATGAAATTTCATAGAGCAATCTCTCGAGTGGAGTCGTTCCATCTTCTATCTGGTGAAGTAGTCAAGGCTGGTGCAAAAATCCTCATTACGTGAACATCGAAGAAACGGATCCCACCGAATTGCAAACAGGGATTTTGTCCATCAACATATACTTCATTACTATCGCACACAGGTGAAGCTGTCTGCACCGAATCTATACTATGAAAATATTCGTCATGATATGAAATGAGTTTTTATTTCTAGGTGTCTGGTTAAATTACTAGTCGCAGTGAAATTTGGCTGCGCTCTCACAATATCAGAAAGATGACAATTCATGTATCACGATAAGACACTAATTTTTAGCCATTTCGTCCACAGTGAATCAATGTACCATGCGTCATTCATGCTTTACAAGTCAACTTTTCTCATAATCAATGATGAAAAACAACACAATGCTCCTATAATTAGCTCTAATTATACAAACATCGATAATTTTCGAGGGTGCAAAACTTGATTCACATTTTGACGTAATGAAACAAGCATATTGGGAACGAGCGAGTTCTTAGGATCAGCCAAACTTTCCAATTTTCGCCTTAGATAAAATCACCTGGTTCGCAAATGGATACACATAAGATGAATTTCTAGATGCCTTCAAGTGTCCTTCGCTGATAAAAAATGACACTCAGTAATAATAAAGATGCGTTTCGCTAACAACAAAGATTAGATTATACTCATTAAATTTCATTGCTGTAAAAATCGTAGTTCACGATTTGAAAGTGCCGCATAACGAGGCGCGCATAAATGCGAACTGATGTGAGATTCTCCTAAGCATTTCTTTATTTCAGGATAAATTCGAGTTTATATTATATTGATTTGTTTATACTACTTATGAACTGCTTTAAGAGTTCAGGATGGATGAAGGAAGGTGAAGGGACAGCGGCAAATAGGCGAACGGATGCCCCAAATGTTGAAAATCGATTCGCTGACAGGATGACAAGCCATCGAAACGCATTCTACAATCATAAATAAGTATGTGACTGAATTCCATTTCAGGAGTGGGTACTTCTCAAAGTTCTCTTTTGTTACCTTCTAGAATCATGGTACTTTTAAGGATTAAGGCACTTCTCACTGCTATGATTCTTTTCAGGATCATTATACTCTTCAGAGGCCCATTGCAGTGTTTGGAGGCTTTCATATTGGAGGTTAGCTTCCAAAAATGCTTCAATGGAACCGCAGTGTGTACCTTTCTCGAGAATTCGGCATCTTGTATGCCGACTCCAATTGTTGGTACTCGATAGAAACCGAGTGCATAAGCGGCCGTTGATGATATAGAAATGGGCATATGACGACCATAATGGAGTAGAAGAACAGCGACGGAGCGATTTAGAAGTTGTCCACAAACAATATCTCGTGTTATATACAGAGTATTCGGCTCTCTGCTCAAATTAATAACAGTTTACTGTGGTTCACTAAGTTTATTGGAAAATAGTGAGCTGCGCGATGGTCATATTTCAAGCAAACCGCACCTCAATGCAATTTATCACTGACATGGTCGCGACGAATGCGTGCTTAGAAGTACTAACGAAGGAAGCCTGAAGTCAGATACCACTACTGAAGGCCTAAGTACAACTTCGCCAAGTTATTCAGCCAACTACAAGTAAGGTATGGGCGACAATGTGTTGTGTAGTTCATATACGGATCGTCTTGTAAAGAATATGCTATTTCAGTATGAAATGAAACATTGAATATGAACCCGTCATATTGACCCGCATCGACGAATTGAACCTGTAACGTTACAAGACCGACTTCCGATGCGCCCATCTCGCCAACGACACTATCGAACGTACGCTGAAACTTATATTTATTAGAATGTGCTCTAACGTCAGTTATGTTTTATCAACCACAAAAATTCCATTAAACATTCGGCGAAGATCTTTGAAAATTGTTACTCAAACTTTTCACTATGTTTCCGACAGTGATTTTAGTGTTCCTTGCCGAAAATGATTACAGAGATCAGAATTTGCAGAAGAGCGAAGGTTCGAAAATACCCTATTCGATTTGCTTTTACGGCTGCAAATTTAACAATGAAATTTGCAATTTGTAACTAACAACATTCGATATTTATCGAAGTGCATTCAATAATTATAATCGAAAAGTTCTGTGCATAAATTTTTGTGCTATTTATGATTTCATTTGCTTTATATAGCTTTCGTAAGAAATTTCCAAATAGGATGCCTCTTTGCCATGACTGCTCTTACACAAATGCGCAACGAGAAATAATCGATGGCGAATTTGAAGAGGGCATAGCACTGGGATGATTGCTTAGATAATCAAATTTTTTGAGGTATTCCTGAAAAAAGTCTTCATTTCATGGCTGAGCGCTTGCTCAGTGGTTCTAGTTAGCTGCAACGATGGATTTCCAGTAATATTTGAATACACTTATATTTTCATTGCAGCTTACCTTTGAAGGAAACAAAGGGACCTAAATTAAGCCTGAAAGCTAAGCACACAGTGGGAAATCCTGTCGTCATCAACATCTATACATTGCACAGCTCTTCACCTAATCCGTTCATTCCATGTGTATGTACATATTACGGAAATTGCTGCAGAGTCGTTTATTTGTAGCACCTGTGCAGTATGGAATCCACTACCTGTATCACATATACACTATACACCTCGACCTAGTAGCAGATATGAGTGCTCCTTAACGAATCTTTGGACAAATTTAATGCGGAAGAAATGAAAAGGATGTATAAATGTAACTGACAAACATAAACGCTTTGAGGAAAACCCTTTTTCCAAATTTCTGATCCCTATTATTTATGTACCTAACATTCAAACCAAACTGATACTGTGTTCGTTTGTAAAAACCAAATTCGCAAATGCTTTGCTTCACAAATCCCGTTTTGCAAGTATGATGAAGTGAATTTTGAATTGCATATATATATATATATATAAATATATATATATATATATAACCGACTGGTACAAATATGAGAGCCGACCTTAATAGTGCGTATGTAAACTTTCCTAATCTTTTAATGGCTTAGAACTCCTTTCGTATGAGATGGATCACTGAGAAATCGCTGCAGTGTAACCTATGCCCATCATTATTCATTAACCTATCTTCCACGACTCCTGAATTGAAACTATTGGCAGGCAGACAGGCAAAGATGGACATACATATGCACACATTCACATTCACATGCTTACTTGCAGACGGTCACATGCGTTTTTACAAAGAAATTCACAGTGATACGTTTTGGCGAGCATCTTTTTGAAAGCACATTTAAAAGTTTCTTCCTTTATTCGTGTGGGTGTTTTATGTGCGTTCGTGGATTTGCATTTTCAAAGTTTATGGCGAGCCTACTGCAGTGAGCGCCTGTGTGTGCGACTGCATATGTGGTGGTTTCAGCTATAAAACTGCTATAGCCAGGGCTGCGAAACCTAACAAATGCATATAATTAGACTTTAAGCGCAAGCGAATTAGTAAACTAAGTTTTTAAAAAATTAGCTTATGTTGAACCCATTTTGCGATCGTTCCATCACCAAAAATAATTTTCTTTGTGGATCTGTAGAAGCAGCCGAATGAACCGAAATATTCTTGCATTATCGCACGTTTCATCATTTGCTGAGAACTTTTTGAAGTATTGAGCCTAATAAGCGGAATTACAAAAGCGCATATCGTGCCAGCTTCTCTAGCAAGTTTTTTATCTGTTGTCGAATAATCCCAGAACAGTAAAATTAGGAAAAAATTCAGTGGCCAAAGTTCAACGATGAGGAAGACATGTCAAGCATATTTTATCAATGAGTGAGATAATGGATCGAAAACCAAACATCCCTCCTATCCCCTCCCCATCTCCCTCGCCCCTATCTTCCAACTTTGTTCGCCGATTGCTCGAAGTGTTTCAGCAACAGCTTCTCATACCCAAAATATGCTCACCTTGGCGTACGGAACCATCGACAGTATCCTCAAAGTCATGCAAACTAAATGATAGTGAGTAGATTTTGAAATAAAAAGCTGTTTTCTGAAATGCACATAAACCTATTGTATTGAAATTACAAGTGGGTCTGATTTCAACTTAAATTTCAGTCCTCACTTAAGTTCTCCAAATCTGAGTTCAAGTTGTTTTTTGAGTCGTTTGATTTCTTTCAGAAATCATGAATATGTTGCAATTAAGACAACTTGAGTACAATATACCTGAACTTCGCGCTCAACATCTTCGAATCGAAAACCAGAGGGTGTGGAGATGAGGATTGAGATTCTAGTTTCGTTGATTGAATAAACTGCGCAAACAGCGATGAGTTGCAGGAGTAGTAACGAGAATGAGAGACGATCTGGTCTCATCTAATGCAAACGATTCAGAGCCTGCAGCAACGGAACACACCCTCAGGACACCGACGCAAATTACTTCGCTCGTTGACGAAAAAGGAAGCCGAGACGATTAACAAACACACACCCCACTGCTTTCGCCAATAAACTTTTCCGGCCTCATAAACGACCAGCCTTGTGGCAGCTCGGTTATAAAACCAACTGCTGTTGTTGAGCACCGTCACTTCTTACTGCTTTCATACCTGTACCGGTCTGTATACTTTTTATCAGAAGATTTGACAGCAGCCGATCGCATAACGCAATTCATTGTTGAACGTTGTTTCATTTTCAGGAACAATGAATCGTTTACATGAACATAACTTTCAACATCCTTGCAGAACGAAATCTCCACTGCTGAAATCTAAGAGCGATCTGAACATTCGGGGACCGGCTCTGAGCTTCTGATCAATCAGAGAGCCTTCAAAGGGAGTCAAAGCACTTCAAAGGGAGTCTCAGTGTGTGAGCATCCAGAAGGGCATTCAAGCGTTCTTAACAGCTGAGCAGTAAGAAATTAACCCAGACGAGATTTGAGTGTCTTGGCATACAGAAGATGATTTTCTGATCTGAGTAGCAGGATAAAAGAGTGAAAACAATTCGGGAACATCTGTGGCATCTTCATGCTCATTTCTTATCGAAAACAACTAGCACTTTGCTATACAATTCAAATCTAGAAGACTGTATCTGATAACAGCCTCCAACTACTGACCCTCCACATCTCTCATCACTTATAAGTAGAATTTTTACTTCATTTCGCAGCCACCATGAAGTTGTCACTGTATGCACTTTATCTCCAGATGATCGACTGTCAACTAACAAGGTCCACACTCGAACGTCCAAACTCTGAACATATATGGAATGAATCTTTCAGAGGGAAGGGATCCTGCCTGAGATCATTTACGCAGCAGTTGCTTTTCCACGACAACACATTAGGTAATATCACTGTCCTACATAAAACAGGTAAGCTTAAATCCCGTGCCACTAATGCATCGATTGTGGCCGCTATCTTAAGTCAGCAGATCGACCTTGCAATTGCTTGCTATGGGCTTTTCTTCACTTTTTTTCTATTCCTGCGTCATACTCGCGTCTCTTGCATATGCTCCTCAAAGATACGTAATCATAGGCAGTGTTGAAGCATTGCACGATTGTTCGTAAATAGCAGTTGTTTCCTATATCTCTTGCGACAATGCACCAATTTCTCTTCCTCCTCGCTTCCACAACCTCACCGCGCTTCGTGAACTGCGGAAGAACCTCGCATCTTCCAACGCCTATATCCAGTTGTGGCGTACGCTGCAGTCTATCTCGTCACTCCAAGAGCTCCTTTCCCCTTGCACAGCATTGCAACAGGCTTCGCTATCAAATAGGCTAATTTGCCCATCTGGCACGACCACAGAATCAGCAGCAGTGTTACATCCTTGGCGAATTGTTTCATTGCTATCTTAACGAGCAAACAAACCATCGCAAAATATATATCTGACGTCATTATCCTGCAATTACGTTGCTGCTACTAAATGTAGACGTAGCGCGAGCAATGGATTTAAGCTGCTACAAAATTGCATTTGCGAACTTCATTGGCGCAGTCGGTTAGCGCGTCGTGCTTGCAGACGATGAGAGATGCGAAGGTCAGCAGTTCGCGCAGGCTACCAGGCCGACATTTTCTTGCCTCTTTAATTCTGTCATATCACGCCGTACCTGCTCAGCATTTTTCTGCTAGTTTTTGCAAGCAATTTAATGTGATAGCGTCATTTGCTTGCATCTGCCCATTCTCCAATTGCAACCTGTGTAGAGTGTAAACTACGATAGCAAAACAATTTCGTCCTGTTTAATGATGCTCTACATAAATAATTTTTATTAATTAGTAGTACGGACATTAAAAGAGATGCCGTGAAATCTGCACATACAAATTTTGTACAGAGGGAGAATTGGATTTTTGAACTGGACGCTCGTAGAAGCGGTTCGTTTCATGGAAAAACACACATTCTTTCTTTTTTGAATGTTTCAGCGGGCTGCCGCGGTGATCGAAGGCACTAGAATAGCAACATACCGTGTCAGCCCACCCAACGCGCTTTCACATTTGTTAAGGGCAATTTATTAAATGCAATAGGTACTAAAGACGATTTATCTATTTATGTGAATGTTAACCTCGAAATGACTTGATTGTCTTATGGTTAGTGCCCTGTTTTCACATGACAAATTTACGTTATACTGAAAAGGCGCTAAAATCAGGAATTTTTCATTCGTAGGCAACGAGAAGGTAATCTTCACAGTCAAATTTTATAGACGATCCGTTTCAGACCTGGTTTCCTTTAAATGTTCAAGCTTGAAGGACTTTAACTGCCCAACGACACACCCGACGAAGATCGTCGGATATGTCGGCGGACAATCATATGAAAATAGTCGAACCGGTGATACGGTCAATCGTGAGACCGTGTTGACGGCAGATGGTCGTTGTACAGAGTGATGCTGATGTGGCAGCAACAACGATTTGTCTGACGGCTGGAACCTCAAAAAGTGCTGAGCAAAATCGCTAGCATCCAATATTCAGATATCTCAGCCTTATAGGCAGCTGACTGGCATAAGCCAGGTGGAGGCGATGTTAATCGGCTTTCTATGCATAACCGAATTCATTCCTCATAATAGAAACCGTGAGAGATAGGCGATGTGTGACAGCAACGTGGGAGCATTTTAAAAACATGTCAAGAGCAAGAACGCCAAACGTCAGCCGGCTCGAAGAGGAAAATGACTCCTCTCCCAACTCATCGATATTCAGTTAAAATGCAACATGTCCATAGCGCAGTTTTCATGAAAAACAAATGTGTAGTGTTTGATTTTCTCATACGCTGCAAAACGAAGTTGGATTCTGTTGGTTTCAACGTTATTTTCAATTCTCAAAGCTATTCAGAAACTCGTCAATGACGCTAGATTACTATAAACTGGATGCGACAACTCTTAGCAGCATACGATACTTCTGTTGTCAACTAGTCGACGTGAAGATCCTAGCCGACCAACCGCCTTGCCTGTGCAATCCGCCTAATGCCTATAGACAAGCGTTCATCCGGGAGCAACTGATCTGAAGTAACGCCTTATCAACAGGTCGAAAACGTCCCCACTTAGAATCATCGAATGGACTTGATCACCCAAATGAAATACTCGTTACGCAATCGTATCGCAAAACGATGTTCGAAAGCACTCTTCAAACTCAATTTCTTCACTCAACCGTTTGAATATGCTACTACACACCTGCAGCTCCCCCTCCCCCTCCCCCTTCCCGTTAAGCTAGAGCTTTCTAGAAGTGCTCCCAACCATATTCACCTGCCACTGTCGCGCAACAGAACCCACCAAACATATATTACGGCAAAGGAAAACGGCGTTAAACTATTGCATCCCCAACCTCATACAAAATGTATAAGGTGGTGCTAGATTTCATACAAAACAACAGATCCTTTATTGAACAACAAAACAAAACACCGCCGGAAACCGGTCAAATCACAACAGCCTCCCTTCATAACTGCTACATCCATCCTGCTGCCTCCTCCCATTTTTTGGGAAAATACACATCTCAATAATTAAATAATCAAAATGCCCATACTCCTCCCTGCAATTAGACAATCAAAACAAAGAGAGCCCACAACAATGTTCACCGCAGTAAACAACTTTCAAATTCACATATCCGTACACATAAAAATTGCCACCTCGTAACTTTCGTGATGAAAAGAGGCAAAGAACGAGTCAGAAATTCATAATCAACTGTTTGTTCTCTACTCGTTCTCCTCGGATCTGACACGAGCATTGCCGTTGGTGAGCTTGATGTTAAGCTGTTGTGCTCGCTCCACTATGTCCTTACGTTTTCTCGAAGAAACACTGTGTGCCACCTCTCCCATGTATCGCTTATTCTGCATCAACAACATGTCCAAATCCTGAAAACACATCATAAGATGGTATCTTTCTGATATAATGAGTGCCAACAAATTTACCTTACTTATCTTCTTCATGAAAATAAGTTCCTGCCTTTCTCTTCAAAGCGCGTAAGTGTTTTGACAATCGTCGGCAGTCGCACTACAAAAGCCGTTTTTTTTTTTTTTTGTTCTGTGTTCGTGAAAATAGCATGAGCTCACACTGCCAAAACTTTATCCCCAGAAAATGTTTAACAGTTTCTGTTTAGGAGCCAAGATGGAACATGTACGATAAAGACCCAATGTGGACATTCTAAAGATGGGTCAGCGCTGAAAGTCTCGAATCTGCACTGTCATTGCGATGGCTGGAGGATGATAATGGTAGAGTAGCGCATGATTTAATGTGGAACATTGATGAATCGTGAAATGCGCTGTTTCATTGTCTAAATAGCCCGTTGCTGCCTAGCTCACCCTACAGCCTTCCTTATCTAATCCCCTTTCTCTCTCCCCCCGTCATAGCCTCTTTTGAATTTACGTGTTACATACCTTTTCCTACCACATTTCCCATTATTGACCACGCAAAACTTCCAATTGTACACCTGCTAGATCTTTAACAAAGAATCTCTACTCGAGTTTAACGCAACAATACGCTCCCATCTATCCATGCTTAGCGGAAGACTCTCTAACAGCTATACTTAGGAACGTTGAAAAAAAGCGAAAATAACCTTAACGTTACGAATGAGCACTTTTCTAAACCCATTAGGCAGCATATGACGGGTTGCTTTGGCGTTACCGTAACCGATCTTTGGCATTCGCCTCTGGCCCTTAAAGCGTCTGCGCACACGATTGTCGATACCCTGAAAAGATAAACAGCCTACAAGTTCAGGAAATGAACTAGAGATCAACATCAGAGCAGAATCTGACTGCAAGGAAGCAAATTTTTCGAAGGACTACAGTTCAGAAATAATGGAAGGTCTACTCGAATTCTGATTTCTTCTTTATTTCTGAAATATCCCTCATCCTAGCCTTAATCAATACTAATGCAAGAACCTTTTTCAAAGATGGTATTTAGTATGAAATGAAACACTACCTTAAGACTTCCCACTCAAGAACAAAGCAAATCCCGATTAATTTTAAAATTCGACTGTACTATAATTCCTTTCTTTCCTTTCAGATCCACAGGCACATTATCCTTCCCTGCTAGAAAAAGTGGCAGAAATTTTACCGCTTCTGTAAACAAATTAGCCCTCAGCAATAGTAAAGTCCACAGTTCCAGGAAAAGTACAGTACAAAATCCTACTTACTATGTTTCTAGCCGTTTTTTACCTAGTACTTTATATATGCTTCTAAGCGATCACCTTTGGCTTACGCCAATTGGGGCGCAGACGATGGTAACGATCCGATTCGTGACGGGTGAACCGTCGAGTATGCTTTTTCACAATTTTAAACTTTTTCCCAGCTACGACGACCATGTTGCGTGTCGCTGAAACAACTGCATAGCACATGTTAATCTCGACAATGCTTTCATATCATGCAAGCAAAACGCTCAACTTCATAAAGCATTACAATGAACGATTCATATGGCATCAGGAAATTGCTGAATGGCAGTGATCACAACAGTGAGAGTATACTAGCAGATGAGGTAACCACCCATCTATATGATTGAAAGGTTGTGTCAACAAAATGTGCTGGCGATATAAGCTGCATTGCAAGAATCAGAAGAAGTCACAGAAAGTGAAGATATCATGAAACGTGCAAAATGATCGCAGATTTATGATAATCGATAACAGTTGAGGCAAATTTTTGACCGAGAGACATAAGTGGACATAAAATGGACAGACGGGTGGTAGAACAGTTCTAAGGGATCGGTCAGCTCGACCAGCCAAACTGCCAAAAACGTTCCTGATAGGCATTCGCACTTTTTCTCTATGAGTTCGTGATGATGGTCTGCTGAACAACAGACTTATAATACGAGCCCAAGGTGGACGAAAAAATATTCCTTGAAAATGAAGAGGAGAATCCGGAAGTCAACATCGCAAGAAGTGTCGTAACAATAACTTGGAATGCAGTTCCATCATGCGAATGATCGAATATCGACTGAACAGAACTAGAAGAGAGGACGATTACGAAAAGGTTGGAGTAAACTTCGGTCGTGTGCAGATTAAGAGGAGGCAGGTGTGAGATATGTAGATGCAAAACCTTTCACATGAATCGCATTAAGTCACAAAGTAAGTTAAACATCCCACCAGTATTACTCAACATCTAAAGTGTAGAGTTGAATAATTTCAAGCAGAAGGTCGGTGCTGCGTTCCTACTCCGAAGAGATGAACATCTGCCGATGACATGACACTTATAGAATATTCCAGTTGAACAAGCCTGTTGTTAGTTTAATGATAAGAAAAGCATCAATTATTACGAAATAGAAGCTGTCAGCAATGAAACAATAACCGCTTTTCGAGTTGGGGCACTTTTTACTTTCGGCAACAGTTATCTAACAGAAGCGCACTGCCATCTGCTGTTTAGATATCAGGTTGACGAAAACAGGTGGTTTTGAGAGGGGAAAGGGATGGACGAAGCGATGACATTCAAGCTTTATTCCATCAAGAGGTGAAGAATTCACAATTTATCAAAGCTAGTAGACTACAACAGATGCACTGAAACGTTTGCGAGTGCCAATTTTGAACAGTTTTGGGCAATCTGTCAATAATAAATTTCGTACCAGTAGTGAACCTGACGGGATTTACAGCCGAAAATATAAACCGCACCTTACACCTGCCAAACTACAAAATCAATCGCGAAAAGGAACACGCCGCATCTGCGCAGGGTGAAAAGAACACGAGCTTCTGCAAGAATCGACAAAAATCTTTGGGCTACAACAGTTAACCCACCGTATTGTAAGAGCGACCTCGATAACCGAATTTTAAGCAGTGAAACATAACAGCTCAAAATTTTCATTCCAATCCAACGTACGTTACATCCACATACAGTCGTTTCTTTACGACAACGGAAAATTAATAACGTTCGCAACAAAAGGAGAGCGAAGGAGTTCATTATTTATGTCGACAGGAAATGATTTACGACCTTTACAAGAAATGCACGAAAAGCAGGTAAAGATGTTGCTTAACTTTGTTGACAATTCAGCATCGTTTATCAAACGTTTAATTCCCGATCACATTGTCGGAAATATGCATTTCAGATGGTGAAAATAAAAACTCATTTCAGATGGTGGAAATAAAAACTATATAATTTAGTAAGATAAATTTCAAAGGTGCTGCATTTTCCGACTAGAAGCAAATAAAAGAGAAAGTGATCAAGTTTTGTTGTCAACCAGAGTTACCGACAACTTTTATACTACGTTCGATCATGCACCTTCATAATTTACCTATAAATCATAAAAAGGTCAGGTAATGCTTTCATTTTTGAATTTTGCAAAATATCATCTATGTTCAGCATTTATGAAATATTTACATGTCATGCTTGGCAATTGTTTTAAAAATGCTTTTAAAGTTTTAAAGGTTATATTGGCACCAAAGAAGTCTTTTTTCAGAACCGGTTTAGGCTCGCGTTTATTACCCCCCTCCCCACCCCCCCCCCCCCCCCCCCCCCCCCCCCTCATAAAATTCGTTGTAATGAAGAACTTTTGATTGCAAGTCATTTTTGAGAATAATTTGTGCGGAAAAAAGTAAACTTAACTGTATTTTTAGATGCCAATGCCATGTAACATCGGTAAATTATAGATGTGAAACTGTTTTTCCATGTTTCGATTGGGAAACGCCCTGCGATCACATTACTCTCTGCGTCAAAACATTTTAACAGCAAACACATCTGCGCCACCAAATCATCGTGCTTCGTCTTATTGATATGGTCATACGATAGGTATGACAGTGGATGTTGTGCAGTTATCATTCATTTATCACTGCATCTTCTTTTATACTCTTCTCGATTGCAAATAATATTACATGCAATATGTAAATATTTAAGTGCTTAGATTCGAATAAATCTCAACTTTTTGTAATAGATTTTTATACATTTTCTAGTATTCTAGCAATACTAATAATAGTATAATAGACTCTATATTATTATAGCATATTACTCTATATTTTCTACATTATACTGCTTGCAATATAACCGCACTTCAATATATTCCATTTTTTTGTAAGCTATAGTATAATAGATTCTATTAATACTAATACCCAATATCCAACTCAATTTATTCACTAATGATATATTCATTTTTTTTTCACTTTTTACGATATTTCTATTCACCAAACATCATCTGCAATTTTTCAAATGGTCACAAATTTCTATAAAAATTTTGATGTATTTAGTCCAAAAGTTTCATGCATAATTAGGGTTGCGTAATTCAAACTCATAATGTTCAAGCGCTAACACCAATCACTTTTAGGCGTTAATGAACCTCAAATTCCCTCCACATTTTACAAATTCACTACAAGAACATTGAATAAAACCTATTACTTACCCTTAATACTCCTTTTATACGCTTTACAGAGTTGCATTTGCAAAACATATCGCCACAACATGTATTTTCACATATGTGTATGTTTGTCTGTCTGTTCGGTGATTTCACCTTGGGAACCAATAAATCTTAGCTGATATTATATCTGCATTATAAGGAGGGTAACTTTTCAATGTCATCTTTCACGATAATTCCACGAATTCCAATACAACAAATAGATAGATATCTGGAGGTGATAGAAATATACACACAATTTACATCGCTCAAATTATAGGAAAAAATCATTCATAAATTTATATCGGCAATAAAAGCAGTTTAAAAATTACGAGAGACATATTCTACATATCACACTATATGTAGATAATATATTGAGCTAACTGAAATGCAAAAAGCGCATATCTACCGATTTCTATTACCACTTTTTAAACGGGCATCCATAAGCTATGTGTCGATGAAAAATCACAGCAAACTTGCTGAGAGGTTTGTGTATGCAAATTGTTCGAGATGTCTTCATCACCGTAACATTCATTTCCACATAATTAAATTGATTTTGACTGGAAGTAACAAAATATTGCGTAAATAAATGCCAACCGAAGTCGATTTGTGAGACGCTTACTTCCTCATTATTGTTTACTGCGATAAGCAGTCACTATATCCATATGGTATAGATGTTAGTAGGTGGTGTGATAAGTGGGATAATGATGTGCATCCCATAATGAATAATGCTTCAAGCCACAAGCTATTGACGTTCTCCTATTTTCAAGATTATTGCCACTGGCGTTTCCTCTTGATTAACGAGCTCAGCACTGATGTCTACCCAGAAAGTTAAGTTTATTCTCGCAAGCTAGAAAGAGGCCTGACTTCCGGAGGTTCCCTCTTGGGTGACTACACGTTCGAAGAAGAATTCCATAGCACCCCATGTGCAACATATAGACAACAATAGATTTCAGTGAAAACTTTACTTAGAAGCAAAAAACTCGTGATAACGACACGAACACACTGATGTTTGAGGTTACCCCAACTGTACATCAAGTGAAAATGGCACACTTCCCGCGTTACCTCGTTAATAAAGGTGCATTATGCACATTAAATGGTCCTAATTATCTCACTATTCACAGACAATAATGCATCGTATATTTTCATATGACAACAACAAATATTTTGCAATCACCATAAATCCCGTAGCTTCAAATAATCAAAAGTTAATGCTGTAATTCGTCTTAATTCCTTTGAAAGGTTTGGCCATATCAGCAAAAGGTCGGTTACTGCTTAAGCCAGAAGCGAGAAGGAGAAAAATAGGGAGACGGAGAGAGCAGAAAAACCAATAGATTATTTCAATACATCACCAAAAAACAGTAACTTCACAATGCAAGACGACAGATTTGAAAAGTAAAACGAAGCAAATAAGAAATAGAATAACGACCAATTGTAGAATGGAAATGAATGATGTGAATGAAATTTGTATTTTAAAACAAACATATACAGAACAAAGTACAACATATTTGGAGCAATATTCATGATATCGAGTCGGTCCACTAAAGAACGAAATTGAAAACACCGATCAACAATTCTAGCCTACTGAATACTTCACAATACTTTCTTCAAAATAGAAATAGAGCCGAAAATTTGCAAACATAATTAATATTAATGAAAGCATATGTTATGATTTTCTTCGTTTGCCAACAATAAGGATGGAGAAAACTTTTGAGAGGGCTATTTAACAGCTCAGATATAATTCGGTAGGAAATTTTGGCATAAACGAGGCTGGAGAACACATTCAACAACAATAAAAACATAGACATCAACCAGGCCGATGTAGAGAATTTTGGCTGAATGATGGAAGATGTTCTATCATTAGAATGATCTATCACATAATAAAAAGAGGACCTTTTTTCGAACTCTTCGTGACAAAAATTTATTCTGCCCATTTCAGCAGCACATTAACTGTCTCGATTACCCAATGATGCCTTTTATTCAGGAAATTTCTCTGAATATCCATGATAATCCCGGATAAGGGGAGAACGAGGGGGAGGGAAATTGACTACACCTTCCTCCATATGGCCCTATTCCAATCAATGTGAGTTCTGAAAGGGAAGGACGGTCATCGCCTCAGCAAATTCACATCGAACAATGGATGCTGTATTCAGCGCCATCAGATTACTATTGCTTTAACCTTTTGAGCCAAAACTCAATTTCACTCGTCAGCGCTCAACAATACGAATTTGACCATTACAGTTCCAAAAAAAAAAAAAAAAAAAAAAAAAAAAAAAAAAAAAAACAATCAAAAACCTGACCATTACGATGTCAAAAATTAGTAACAAACCTGACCACTACAGTTTCAAAACATTGCATGGAAATAATCTTTCCGCTCCCTCCATTGCCCACCTCAGTAAACAGTTACCTAGAAAGTGCCATCCTTCCTCATCTCAATAAGTACTGACAAATGAATCTAGCGGCATATGGATGAAAACGCACATCAAGCCAAAACTCCGCCCGGAGCAGGTTTCCGGCCAGGCCAAGATTCCTTTGCATATTTCTTCTTGTGTGGCGCATCTCCATCGTCGTCATCGTGAATATGATGCGTGATGTGAGGGAAGGGTCCAATATGTCCAGAAGTTGGCTCCGGCAGACTCTTCGCATACAGGTCCAGATCTGGTGCCGCATTCATCACGATCGATAGACTTGACACCATTGGAGTGGCGTACCTCAAAAATACTTCCTAACTGGCTTATCCATTGAAAACTATAATTGATTTGCAGTCCACAGGTTTCTTCGTAAGTGAACAGCCGTCAGAATATGCTGAAGGTGATATGTGATGTTTCGGAACTAAAACGTGATCTAAAGAGACCAAAATGGCTTTCAGAATTTACTATCCTTCCTTTATCAAGCCACCTTTAACTGTCCCTAACTTCACCCCTTTCCTCTAACTCCCTTCTCCCTCTCTTCACCAACATTCATTGTTCACCCCATTTCAAAGAATGCAAGATTCGCAAACAAACCTGGCATTATTTTTGTAGTCGTCAACGCGACCTGGACGTACGATCTTTTTCTGCGTAGGTCCTTCTTTAGTAGTCTCTGCCGGCTCATCGACACTTTTCCTCTTTGATGAAATAATCGCCGTAGTAACCAAATTGCGGAATCTGCCTATTGAAGGATCCACATCCTCTGAAGTATTCAACTGTTAAACATGGAAATTAAGAAGGGAGCAAATGCGTCAACAATACTGCCACGACATGCGCTTTTCACAATACAGGTCATCAGGTCAACCCTCCTACTTCAATATTCAAAAGCAAAAATTTCGATATTTAAAAGCAAAAAAAGTCCCCTAATGCACTGCAGGAATCGCAACCAAAAAGTCATTCCAAACTCGATTCGCTGGAAACTTACGTCGGCAAATTTCACGACATCTTTAAATGGTTATCACCTGTACAGAGGAAAGTTATTCAGGACGACTCACCTCCTTATCGCAACATCACGATATCCGGAAAGGTGAAAAGAAAGGATGAAGACCGACAACGCTTAAAAACTATGAAGTATGAAACATTCGGATGCATCAAGGCTTGCCGCACCTCTCTGTCAACTCGCATCAAATTACTTCGTTCGCTCTTCTACCATCCGCGGGCATTCATTGACCAAAGTAACCCATTGAGGAAGTCTTATTTACCACAACAGCAGCTCAAACCCAAAGAAACTCCTGCACATACTAAAGATTGTTTCCTTGTACTAAGACACAAGCCGGTGAAAGCTTTTGAAAAAAGCAAACCCTTACCTCTCCAAACAAAATACGGCAAAGAGGTATTGATAAGTAAAAGTGGCCCCAACAGCTGATAGGTATTTGTACGTAAGGCTGGAGAATGAGGAAGGAGGCAACCACATCATTTCCCCTAACCCTTTACCGCCCCTTCGAAAATACTAGTAAAACATTGCTCCCTTTGTCCATACCTGGGTTGATGATGGTTTCTTCTTCAAGAAATGCAACATTGCCTCTCTGTCTCTTCTTTCTTCTAGCATCCTCCAAGGAAATCGGTATCACCGGAATACGCCTGTTTAATGCGGTATTATATTCGGTCAGATTCTGCAAAAACCACATGTATTTTAATGGATTTTACTCACAACATAGCTCACACGATGAAATCAGTATCTGCCTCCGTATTCAGAAAGCAGTACAATACATACAAAGCAGCAAAATACGAGTACACACAAAGCGAACACTGCACTAAGGCATTGTGTAAATGCGAATCTGCAGACAGCCGAATACATAATCGAACACCTATAAACGCTATCCCGAAAATAAATGTGCACCTCCGACGTCAGGAGAATCAACATATCTCCATCGTCACATAATCGCTGTTTGTTGGCCACCACATCGATTAATTGTAAATCTTAGGTGGTCTTTAAAGTTCAACATGTATCAATGATTTCGCAATGGAATTGATCAGTCAGGTCAGTGGCTAATTTGTACAAATATTTCAAATGTGAGGATGAAAGATAAGGTAAGATGAGGATATGCGCATATATTAGTAATCAGATAAAGTTTATTGTAAAAGAGAGTAATCTAAGTAGAAGCAAAATGGCGAAAGAAATTTACAGCCAAAATTTTATTGTTAGAGATAAGATGAAACATTTTTGTATATTTCCTTTGTGAAAAAAATCGACTGAATTAGGGAAACTTGCAACGACTTTATAATTGTGGTCCACAGATGACAAGGAGAAGATTCCAACCAAACGACTCATCCATTTGGATGTCAGCTTCTCAACAGCTCATTTCCGACGTCGAGATCATAGACGCATAGTTAATGTGTCTCTGATCTTTGGATAGCATCCAAAACGAATAGAGTAGACTTACTTCAAGTTCATGTTCCTGAGGCAGCATATCCTTATTATTTTCGTCATCGTCAGTTGCCGTCTCAAGTTTGCCTCTCAATATATAGCGTCGTGTGGAGGCACCAAGGTGAAATACACTCGCAATGTCGATGAACACCGGATGCATCGGATCGAGACGCACCTTACCCACAAAGGTGCCGTGACCTTTAATGCAGCCCGACTCAACACCGCCTATGATAAGATCTGCCTCAACGAGCCAGTATCCCGATCACACCTCAATTTGCTAGTTATACTCGTTGAAAGCCTACTCATCAACTACTCAGAAACATCATGCTATCAGTAAGCTGGCCAATAGGACGTCTTATCAGGACCGATCGCAAGCAATCTCGATGAAAGGTGACAGGTAACAGAAGCTAAGCTTGATAATCAGATGCTTCACCTGGTCACCGAAATGCCTTCGTTCGACGTGTTTTACGTTCTCGAGATGCGATAGACACCTTCAATTCGAACGCTATCAATTGCCTCCCCTTAGAAGGCATTAACCAATATCAGAGGTGTATAACCTTTTAATAGCAATAAATGGCTTACAGCTATCAAGATCAACAAGAGCGAATCGCTGTAGAAACTTGTGATAGATGAGAACTGCATGAACTCGCGAGCATGACGCATGTTCCACTACAAAATCACAAAGTTTTGGATTACGTCCGAAATAATAGGCACGCTTCTCGTCGACCATCAACTTCTATAAATTAGCATATAAGTACAGGGATATATGAAAATAAAACAAGCGTCAACATGAATGCAAAAGAAAATACTGAAAAACAGTATGGCATTACTGCGTGCAATTGAGCACAAATCCGCTACCAAAACATGCATGTTCACAGCCGAGCGATCCATTCTTTTCTAAAATAAAGTATTTCTATCACAGCTTTCCGTCGAATTAAGAACAAATTCCTTCCGCTTCACATATAAAGTTCTTCGAGAGTATCCAAAACCAGTAAAATATAAACGGATGTAAAAAGAAACTAACGAAATGCAAAGTTTCAATGGTTTATTTGCTATTAAGTAACTCCAAGAGAGCGTGACTGATCTTACTTCACGTTCTTCTGGGCCTGCTAAAGACCTCTTTCAACAACTAAACTCTTACTTGGATTCACTCATAACGAAGCTTTCAAAGAGGAGCTATGAATTAAACAGAAACGGAATCAAAAGACAAAATCATTTGGAAAACTTTCATGCTCCTTTCCTCTTTCCGCTTTCCATCCATCACCACTTGCATAGAGCCGTTAACACCAAAAGATTTTACGCAAAAATGCTGAGGTAAAAAGCCTAGAAGTTTTAGCCGTTGACCATAAACGGCCCACCCTGACCTTTACTCACTCCCTTCCCCCCTTTTTTGGTTGAATTTCTGCGTGGTTTCGTTGCCCACATACTATTAACTTTCCATTCATCGACCAAAAAGAAGCTGCCAGTCTCTTTCCGAACCAAACTTATTAGTATCGTGTCTTCCGAAAATGTGTTTAAGGTCAAACTTCCATTGCAAACGGCTTCTATTATGAATCGCATAAAGCTAACGATTTTTTAAATTGAAATCAGAGCGTGCTCGTAAGGTTAATTTGAGATTATCTAAAGGAATAAAAGGTGCAAATTTCAAAGTAATTCAGGCGAAGAGGATCAAGACTTTAAAATTGACGTCAGTAAAGTGACACAAAAATATTTAACGTAAGATGAATAAGACAATCCAAAAACCTTAAAAACAAGGCAAAAGAAGGAAGCCAAAAATTCTATTAAAATGAACCTGCGCATTTGGTCACTTTAGCCTTCTTTTTTGAATTGCCAATGGGTGGGGAAGTGGATCGATTTTTATTGGGAAATAAAAGCGGATCGATTCATTATTCTCAGATGGGGGGAGAATCTGTCTGTGTATAAACGGACCTGTATTAGCTGTTCCCCTTTAATGACGTCCAAGTGACAGCCATTTGGCGGTCGACCGGCCCATGAGGGAATTTCGTATTTAGGCAACTGATCGGATGCGTTCTGCGCCGAAGGTTGGCCAGAAGTGACAATGTTCGTCGAATGATCGGAGGCAATAGTCTTCAGTGGATCGGCAGTGGCTATGCCGATCGCCTTCGCTTCCGTCGCCGACATTTTCTAGGACGAAAGTAGTTGCTATTGACGGAGACATTTAAAGGATCTAGGAAAACAGCGAGCTGCCAATGAGTAGCGACGGTGTGACACCTCGTTCGAACATCACTTGGAAGTTAATAAAGAAAACATTGTAAACATTTTTTCTGGAAAATTTTCAACTGAAAGTTATTTTGACGGGGAAATTTCATAGAAAACTGTTTTTGGAATGAGATATCCACCCTTGAAAATTTTTTGATAACCTTTCAATAAGACATTTTTCCCTCAAAAATGTTTTGTGATGAATAATGAGGTGTTTCGTGACTAAATAACAACACTGTCAAAGTTAAAGCAATGCCTGATCCATCTTTTCGATTTCTTTTGACGGAAAACACTTTTTTGGTTCCGGAAAGCGAGAAAGAATTTAGTTCAAGAACGGTATTTATTCGGATGTAAAATTTTTTTCCAACAAGGTTTTTCATAAAACAGTGTTTTCAATTTCTTAAAGATTTCAAATAGATCTGCACTCTTTGCAGAATCAACGCTGTCATAACCAAACTGAA
Organism: Baylisascaris schroederi; assembly: GCA_006503575.1. Lineage (NCBI taxonomy): Eukaryota > Metazoa > Nematoda > Chromadorea > Rhabditida > Ascarididae > Baylisascaris > Baylisascaris schroederi. Next base: position 1,291,445 of record QEWY01003279.1, read on the forward strand.
AGGGAATCATAACCAAACTGAAGGGAATCATAACCAAACTGAAAAGGAACTAATCTGTTCTAATTTAGAAAAGTTCTCTCTTCACTATGCTGGGAATTACTGGAAAATTGTTATATCCTAATTATTACTCGGAAATTCTAGATACGATACTGAGCTGTGGCAATGACTACATTTTCCGTCCTCTCAAATGAATGCAGTAGTACGTTATACAAGTGACAAGTGCCACACATCCAGGCACCTATCCACTCCCTCCCCTCGCATCCCCCTCCCCTCCCTCAGAAAAAATTGCTGCGTCTTCGGATGGTAAAGTCGAAATATTCGAAAGATCATAAGTTACCAACCAAAGGTCGAGCGGAAAAAAAATAAATACATAGCGTAAATTTCAGAATTTTAGCAAGCAGAATCTGAAAGACCTAAAAGTATAGGGAAAAAATAAGCAGAAAAAGTTTGCGGTCTCGTCTGAAAAATTTACATTTCCCTTCTCATATTTTCCCTCTAGAATATTTTCACATTCTTAAGAAATCTTCCATAGATTAAGAGCTCAAGCGAAAATTTTCAACGCGATGACTACAAAAGCATTCTTCAATGCTGGAAAATGAGCAAAAAGATTGGACAATTTTTAAGGATTAAAGGTGAAGGGAAAGAAACAAATTTGACTTTAAAGCAATTGAATAATCGAGTTGAGCAGAAAATTTTTCATTCACTCGCCCAAACTTCTGAAGGTGAGGTGAACGGAGAGAGCCAAACGCGAAGTCAAAATCATCGGAAATACGAGGAGGTACACTTACTGCAAGAGTGACAAACGGGAAGCGTACAGAGGTTCCAACGAAACACTAATACAAACGAGAAAACAAAAAATCTATACAAAAGAGGAAAAGAATGTATATGAGGATAGAAAACGCGGTCGACAGGGGGTATGCTATCATATAAGTAGAACACGAAGATAGTCTATATACAGGAAGCAACTGTAGCCGAGGATGAAGTGGCATAGGTTGCAAGGCTGGCAGCAAGGTGAATGTAAAGCATTCGTTCAAGCACAACTAACACAAGAATAGTTTGAAGATAATTTGTTCAGTCAACATTCAAACGTTAATAGCAACCGCAATTTGACAAGGTGAAGAATTACACAGATTGATAGCCATCTCTGTAAATATGGAATGAATGACAGGGGAATATCGATCTTTGTGGGCTTTTTAAAAGGTGAGTTCATATACCGTGACAAGAAGAAAAGTACTTTGACAAATCAATATGAGTGAAACCGTATGCAAACCATCAAGCCCTATCCCCCTCACTTGGTGAGACCTGAAATTCGGGAGCCGGAAGAAAAGGCAATACCCCCAAGCGGTATGTCAGGAGAATCTGGAAGTCATTCGACAGCCCTCAATGCCAACAACAGTAAAAACCAACAAGACGCTCTCGACGAGGGTGGGACGATACTATGACGTAAATGATTTTCATTTGATTCCAAATACGGTCAGCAACGTGGGTGGAAAACTTTGCGAAATAAGGCGAAAGTTATTCATAAACTTTGAGCGCAGCTTTTAGAACTCGTTTCATGAGAAATGCTGGGTGATACAGATCAAAAATCCCACTGAAACACGATTGATCAGCGTGTATTAAATTGTCGATTTTACTGCAACACTTAGACGTTAATATCGAGTCGACTCATCGTACAAGTCTTAATAGCAAAGCTGCAAAAATCACTTCCTTACATCTGTCTGAGATCGGCTTCGCGTCTGCATCGGAAGTCCACTGCACAAAGCAGGATTCCTTTCCTATTTCGAGGAAGGAAGCCAAAGATGGGAAAGGTTAAGGAGAAGGAGGAGGGGGGGGGGGACAACTTTTCCATTTAGGTGCGTGACAGTATAAAATTGAGTCGGATTAAACGACGTGTGTGGTGAATGCAAAAAGAAGGGTGACAGCTGAGACTGTTATGCAACTGGGCATGCGATCATTCATATGTAGTTGACTTCCAAAGCACGCGGCGGCTGTCTCGACTCCAATTTAGGAAGTGACGTGAGCATGCTTCATCGAAAAGCGGCAGTGACCAGCTAGCTCCCCTATATCGGGGAGAACCATTACTGACCAACCACTTATACACAGTATCTCTGTATATTGCAATAAAAAGGTACATGATTATGCACTCAAAAAACTAAACAAAAGCTTCAGTAGGAAACGATATGCATAATAAATTTGCATAATACAGGTAATTAAAATTACGTTGTGCAGACAACCAAACTGCTCTTGAACAGTTAAACGTCCAAAGAGATGCTTAAAACAAAACCAACTGCAGGCTATAATTACACCATATGGTAAAGAGTTTCAAACGAGACAACACAAGAAGTAAATGAAATAAACTTTTCTACCTGAGGTTAGTCTAGTCTCGAACGCAATATAAACTTTGTAAAGAAGAAAAAACCTCAAATGAGATTCCAGAAAAACCTCTAATGAGTTTTAAGCATAGATGTGAATTGAACTCTACGATACTAGAGAGATATTAAATCACAAACGCATAGCTGTTGCCCATAATGGGGCTGAAAACTCCGAAGCAATATTTCCGTTTCCTTTTTTATAAAGCATACCTTGTCGCTATGCGCTTAGGCATTGTTTTAAAATGTGTCATAGAGGAAAGAGGTACAGATACACCCATAGCCTAGATCGTCACAGTGAGGCCTCCTTCTTGAGTTGCTATGATGTGAAAAAATCACATCTCCACATGCCTATTATTTTTCACTTCATCGAGGTCATTATAAATACGCAGTACGCATGTTGCCCATTATGCACTCGACTTACACGAACGCAACTGTCAAAATTTCCCTGAACCCTTCTATAAACTTCCCTCAGCCCAAACCGATCCTATTCCCAGTTCTGAAAAAAGGTGCTCCAACCACCTCGAACGAGAGGATGAAACGACTGAACTGAGCCCTGGACATGACGGTAACCACAACTGGCATTTCGCATGGATTCATCCATTCGGTTAATTTTCTCGGCGGACGCGTCTCTACCGTACTTTTCTCCGCATGTAGCAGAGTTCGAGCGAGGGTCGTCTCAGAGCCACGCGCACAACCTCCCACATTCTCCTCTCTTCCTCCACCTAAAAATACTTTTCATCCGTCATTTCTGGATGAACAATTCTAGCATTCCTACATTCCAAAATTGAAACCTCACAATGCCGAATGCCGTTCCACTTTTTGCCGTTCCTTAATAATAACGCGCAAAACCGAAATCAATCGATATGCTGCCTGCGCTTTCACTCGCGTTATAAATCGCTGATGCGTGCGGATAGCACATCGGCGCGGGGTTATGTTGGCGTGTTTTCTTGACTTGAGTGGGTAGGTGTTTGCCTGTGAGGGTGGTATATAGGCATCAAGGTTTGCGTGGTTTATTAGTGGTTGTTGTGCTGGTTAGGAACGTTGTGTCTTCCGGTTCGTAAGAATTGAAGCAATGTTCAGATCCAATGAAGTGGAGAAATCGGTGTGCTGGCTGAGTTTCAATAAAATGGAGAAGTGGTATGTTAAAGTCGAAGAAACTCGAAAAGTCGGTCTGTTGAGGTTCAGTGGAGTGGAGCGTTGTGTTGTTTGACTTGAGTCGAAAACAGCCGTGCAGGGTGCTAGCAGCTTTGGTCACTTAGTTTTTGCGCGAGGTTTTGTTGTTATTCTGAGGATTGTAAAGCAAAAACGTTGCGTTAGCGATAATATTTTCATTTTGCCAAATTATTTTAGTACATCTCAAGAGATTTTACTTAAATTTACATCTGCAAACTCAAATCTTCCCATCTTTACATTACTTTCCTCTTGGGAATTCAATTTCATTTAGTCTCACCTTAAAATTTTCATTCCATTTATTTCTATCTTGCAGGTTTTACTTCATTTAATTTTAGGTCGAAGGTTCTTGTTTCATTTTTATACCATTTTAGCCATCATAATAGTTTGTTGGTGTCGCTGTTTAAAAATTGTTAAGATTTAATGCACTATGATTTGTTTTCTTTGGGCGCTGTTGTTGTCACATATTGTGCTTTCTTCACTGTTCATTGCAATCGGAAGTTTGCAATAATAATGGGCCTATGGTTATAGCTGGGCCAAATCTGGCTGGGGGGGGGGGTAAGGATTGTCTCGATTCTTTTCTAAACCGTTCCATGCAATCATTAAAACTATTAAGGTCATATTTGAATCGCATTGTCTAACAGTGCTCCCTTATTCCCCTCCCCCCTCTGGCTTCCTTTCTTCCTTCACTTCTTTGCGCCCCTATGCTTGTTCGCCATTTTAAATGGTGTTGTTGTTTAATTGCTCAACAAATATTATGTCTGATCATGTTATTATAAAGTTAATGTCAAACAATTCATCTTCAATTTCAGTTCATTATTAGTGAATTGAAAGCAGTCGGTGGTTGGCAACGATGTCGAATAACTATCAAATGTCAGGTGCCGAATACCTTGCATCGATCTATGGAACGGAGAAGGATAAGGTTTGTTGCATTCCCAAATAAACTCTTTATTGCACCCGAACACGTTAACAACAACCTTTGGAAGTAGTGAGGTCTAAAGTATATCCATAAAGCGGAATTAACTCTTAACAGTTGGAGATATGACAAATTCGTAACGAATGGCTAATATCTTTAGGCTGCAATTTTCATAAAAATTTGCATTCAAAGGTTTGAATAAATTATCCACTTGGAAAGTAATTGTTTATGGCAAATTAGTGGGGTACCTTGTTAGCAATTACGATAAGGTGGAAATTAAAAAAGAGAATACTTTAGAACAGCTTTAAGATGCTCACAATAAAGCTAAATAACATGATATGATTTTATTATTCTTTTATTATAATAAGAAGTGACCACACGTATCAAATTTTTATGATGAAGTTCACTGTTGATTCGTTAGCAATCTACAGCAATAATGCTTTTTTATAATGTTTAGAATATTTATTACAGAAGATAGGTTTCTTTTTGTTCTGTGAACTGTGGTCAGTAGGATTGGGCGACTGCTGCAGCTGCTACGAGTTGCGCAGTTTTTTATTTAGAACATGAGGATTTTATAGTGAAACGTTGTTGTTAATTGCTAACTTCAAGGTAGATGTCTCCAGCCTGACGGTGTAAAGAGGAGTGCTGCCTATCGGAGGTTTTAATTATCAGCATACCATAAACTTCTCAGCTAATAGTTGATTTTTCTGAAATTGCTGGTTCTGATTTTTTTTATTGAAATTGTATAGCCTATAGGGAGACGTTCACTCGTCAAAATTTCTATCCGGATGAAGGATGAAAATGTTTTCAAGAGAGACATAATTTCCTCAAGTTGGGATGGGACATATTAATCATTTGAGAATAGTTGTCTCCTCTTTTTGAAAGGATTCATGCTTTGTAATGTATTTTGTTATTACATTTGGCACATTTTATACGTCTCCTTTCAACGATTGCATTTTGCTTATCAGCGGTCACTTTTCAAATACAAGCTTCGGTTCGACGAATCTTGAGGGGAGCATTGCTTTTAAAGGGATTGGCTGTAATTGAAGAAGACCTAATATTTCTAAACTAGTCAATTTTTGAGCACTCTCCTCATGGAGGGAAGTCCTTTGTATGCCTAAGCTGAGGGCACTTGAAAATTTTTGGACATTTATCTTAATTCATAAAATATTTTGTTTGTTATTCCAGGTGAATTGTTCGTTCTACTTCAAAATCGGCGCATGTCGACACGGTGAGAAATGCTCCCGTACACATATAATGCCGTCATTTTCGCAAACTGTTCTCCTCAAGAATCTCTACCATAATCCGTTAATCGATACGAGACAGGCCGACGCTTTTGCTAAGGTGTGCAGTAATTCTTTTCTGATGTAAACAATTCCTTTGCGCAAAGCAAAGCATAATGTTTTCGGCATCGGCTGCAAGTATCGTACAAGCTCGAATAAACCTCCGAGGGGAGGAGTACATACAGCGTGTGTAATCCCCATCCCCTTTCCTCCGCTTGCCCCTTCCCAATCCTCCACATATAACCTCACCCCAAGAGAGAGCGAACTTTCCTATCGTAATCTCTTGCAGCGTTCTGACCCTTCGATGTGCTGTTGCTTCGCAAAATTTTCCCATTAGCCTTCCGTTTGATTGATCGTTCGGCGTATTGGAATGTTTAATCGAAGAAGTTAAAGTCTGCGTTCATTTTCAAGAAAAAATTTGAAATCTAGAAGTCCATGTCTTGCAATCTTCATTGAGGAAACCACCAGTTAGATAATATGGTTCATGTTTGAACGCATGTGAGAGTCTACCTTTGCATAAATCCTCATCAAAGGTTGTTATTATTGGGTATGTCAAAAAAGGTAATGGTAAACTTGAGGGGATTCATGCAAGTAGTCTTTTACAAGTGCCAAGGGTGGTGCGTAAATGGACAGCACCGTTTAGAAGGTCACACCCTTGTGAGTTGCATTAAAACTTCGCTGCTGCAGTGTTTTGAGAGCAAAACATAGTTGGGGCGATGAGCAAACGGCATGCTTCAAAAAGGAAGTGATGGCCCTATCGTCCTATCATTTCATCGATTTTATTTTGTTTCGCACGACAGTTTCTAAAGAGCAAACTGCATAGGTGCTAAATTTATAAAAGTATTTAGTATGAAGTAGATAAAGAGGTACTATTTTCAGAGGCTGAATTGTTTTATAATTGGAGAGCAGTTTTGTGCGTGAAGCATTGCGAGACAGAGAGACGTCTCTACTTGGCAGTTTAGTTGATGTGGTAAGGCGTCCTGAACTCTCGATTTCAGCCTAGGGCCCCTGGTTTCGATGCTTTCGTTTTCGCTGCTCTATATTAGCGGGTGGTGACGGCAGAAAATTGCAGTGAAATATTCTTTCCTATGGTAATCCAGTATATTCGTTGGAAGGTGTTTCGTCTTATATTTACATATTTCGTCTCATATTTGTATATCTTTGCTCACTTCCAACAAACAATGAAATAGAAAATCGCCGAAAAGTGACACTTTTTTGTAGAAATGTTTGCTTTGTTTAAGCTTTTATCAAATATTTGTGCTGCTGAAGCACCCGTTGAGAGAATTTGGCTGATTTATGCAGTTGGGAAGAGGTTTCCGATAGGATTTGAAATATCCTCTGAAAAAAAAAAAGAGAGAATGGAATGAGATTGAAAAAAGAGAAGGACGTCGCAAGCAGGTAAACTGTTTATGGTGAATGAATATCTTCTGTTGTATATTTTAGTATTTATTCTCTTCTTAGCAAATATAATGTTTGTTTTTATTGGTATTTCCTTTCTCTTCTTTAAATATGAATGAGATGTCTTTGCAGTGATTGAAGATATCAGTGAGCTTTAAGGGCAATTAATCGCACTAGATTTATGATGGATCAGAGACATTTTCGCATATCTCTTCATCTCTCTTTGTCTCTTCTTTATTTCCACGATCAGTAATTGTAGTCAGTCTTTCAGGTTTCTGTAGCAACTCTGCTTTTTATTGCTTACAATGGAGAAGGTCGCATTATCTCTAAATTTTTGTCTGAATCATAATTTTTATTCACCTGAATCATACATCTAAACTTATCTAAGTATGTATAAAATATCTGCATTGTACTATCGTACATCTTTTGCCAATGATAAACAATGTCTGTAACAGCTGACGGCCTTTTCTTATCGTTCAGTAAGAGGGGTTATGCCTGAAAATATTTACTAAATCACTTAGTACCCAATTTTTGCCGTTGTAATTGTTTTGATGATTGCGTCTTCCATCCTTTAGACAAACTAAACTATATGTTGAGATATTCATGCAGCATAAAAAGATCAAATTCAGGAGAAGGGTCGATGGTTTACCGCTTCCGAGACAGGATAATGTGTATCTTAGGAAGACATTCCGTACTATGCATTGAAGGCAGTCGTGTTGTTGTCTGAGGCCGATATTTATGGTTCATCTCCATATCTAAATGCATACCATCTCCACCTTTGAATGCTGCTCATTAAATGCGGGGACAGCCATATTATGGCGACTGCTTATTTGTTGCCCTGAAAACTGCATCTGCTATCCCTAATATTCTTATATTTCATTTTTGCTTATCTACTCTCTCTACTCATCGTCTTTTTATCTCAATATATATTCTTTTATTTTTACATCGTTTGAAAACCAGGAACCCTACCCATCAATTTTATTAGGTGGTGCCTTTCAATATTAAAAAAATCGTCCAGTTAGGCAAGTCATGTTTTTTGCAATTCATTTTTTTTGCAGTTTTTTGCGAATTTACAATTCAGGCTGGTCAGCAGAACGATCAAGAGCAACAGTACTTCGAGGAGTTCTTCGAGGAACTCTTCGTTGAATTGGAAGATAAATTTGGACCAATAGACGAGATGAACGTATGTGATAATATCGGTGAGCATATGATCGGCAATGTCTACGTCAAGTTTGAAAACGAAGAGGATGCTGATAAATGTGTGAAGGGACTCGACGACAGATGGTAAATGATCTCATTTGAGTTGTTTTAAATGTAATACAAGAGTATACATATAACAAATCGGGCAAGTGATTAGGAGCCATCTACAGTGCAGGCAGTTGATGCCACCATCGGCAGTATTCGTCTACTCGTTGGGTCATGGCCGTTGTTGCCGTCCTCAGTAACAGCGCTGTGTGTCGCAGGGGGAATCGATTGAGACGTTCTCTTTCAAGCTGAGCACCTCATCGTGTCTGTGCATAGCTAAACGTTCCATGTTGTCTGCCTTGATTGTCCATTCGTAGCTGCATTCACAATTTTGATGTGAGAGGTGTCTTGTCGTTGCAAGGACCCATCTCGGTGTTGAGTCACCAGGGGACCGATTATGCTTAGGCAAAGAAACCATTGGTGGTGACAACAGCGAACTTTTTTGTTGTTTAAAATCTTGCAATCTAGGTTTGTTAAATTCGAGCAAAATATGCACTGGTTTGTTTTTTAAGTCTTTTTTTTTTTTTGAGATGAAAATGGAGACTTCATGGAAAGCATACGAAATGTGTTGTGGGCGTGCCCTACTTATTAATGCCTAGGTTCAGAGTTATCAACATAATCCGATAATGTATGGTGGGAGATAAAAGTGTCCATCAAGAGCATTTGTAATTTAATTGGTTCTTTATGCTGCTGCAATCAAAATACCTCTGGACATTCCTGAATGCAGGAGAAGATGCGTATACAAGGAGACCTTTCAGCATCCTGCCATAAATGTGACTGAGGTGTGACTGCTTAGGCAGCGGAAGACACTACTTGCAATTCGAAAGGTGTATACCCTTGGGGAAGCCAATCACGATTTACGTTGAAGACAGTCCAGTTGTAGCCCCGCAAGCTGTGGAAAGCTCTGTGTGCAGTTCGTCCTAATCAGCAGTGCAAAGTCTTTTTGTAAAGAGTTCAGTCCTTCCAATCGTCCTTTCTAAACTGCACGAGTGTTGTATTTTTCTATGTAATTAATTTTTCATTTACATTGTAATTTATGCTCACAATTGGCTTACATATGGATTATTGCAAGAGTTTTGAATCGGAATGGACGTGTTCATAAATTTCTGACTATAATGGCGAGGATCTCCAACGCCCATCTGTGACTTTGTTTTTATACCTGTATCTTTATGAACATCATGAACGTTATGGATATGCACTTCGATATTCGTGATGAGGGAAGTCAAGTACTTACTAGTTTTCAGGTTCAATGGATGTCCAATATACGCAGAGTTGTCACCGGTAACAGATTTCCGTGAGGCTTGCTGTCGGCAGTATGAACTTGGAGGATGCAATAAAGGTGCATTCTGCAATTTCATGCATCTCAAGCAGATATCTCGCGATCTCAGACGGAAGCTCTATGGGTCTCGTGCTGATTATCGTGGCACCGGTTACTATGGTGCTGGTTCTCATGCAGGAGCAGGAGGAGGGGGAGATGGGGGAGGAGGATACGGTATGGTTTTATCGTTTTATTTTTCTACTCTTAAATTCTATTTGGAAGGTAGAACGAATTTTTGCCACCATTGTAAATCAACCTCTTCCAAAGGGGAAGATTGTGCTACGTGAAGGATCCCTTGATATTTTAGGATGTTTGACGATATTTAAGGAAGCGCATAATAAAAGTCCATCATCGGAATGAAAGATTTTGTTTCTGGTAAGAGAATCGAGAGTCTTTGCCAAGAAGGTTGTGATCGATCTCCCACAAGAACACGAGAGGAACAAATGAAAGGGTTGGCTCTAGACAGAACTTTGTTTTTTATAAGAGTCTTGTGAATCATTTGGCTGTTATGTTAAAAAGGTTGCCGTTCGAATCAGGTTGTGAGTGGGATCGTTCATAAGCTCTTTTATGTTGTGCCTTCCACCTGCCTTCCTTCTCATCAGAGTATGGATTCAAAGGAGTACTCAGTTATTTAAAAGAAGGTACAAGAATATCGTTCATAACATGCATTCACATCCTGGCACGCAGTCCTCATCGCGGCACATATGATGCAAGCGAACCCCGTTGAGTGTATTTTATAAAAGGATAACGTTTCAGGAAGAGGAGGGTACGGTGACCGTCGTGGCTACGGTGGTGGTAGAGGTGGTGGTGGGTACGGTGGTGGTTATGGAGGAGGATACGGTGGTGGAAGAGGTGGAGGCTACGGCGGCGGGAGGAGGAGGTCAAGAAGTCCGCGAGACAGACATCGTTATTGAGCTTCGGCGATGTTTACTTGTTTGCACATCTTTTGTGTTATGTTTTCTATGATGGATTGCACCACCATCTTTTGCAAGAAAGGTCACTGGGGAGAATTAGACGAAATCATCGGTAATTAAGAGGTAAGAGAAGCATCGGTCCTTTAAACTTGAAACGGTGATGTGATGGCCAGTCGAATAGACTTTAATTGCTAGTGATGTATGTTAAGTGTGAAACAGGCTTGTGAGGGGTTTCTTTCATTGTTTAGTCTCACAAATGGATTTCTTCTGATTCATATCTCCCATCTCAAAATCAAAAAAAAAATTTTTTTCAATGAAATTATCCACAATGAGTTGGGAAATTGAATCGGAAAGGCAAGGTTTATAATTCCAATTATCACGTTCGGAATTTGTTGTTGTTTATCAAATTATACAATTTTAGGGAGATATGTGAACTTTTATGGATGCGCGCAAGAGATGACTGCTGTTGTTGAAGGAGAGGGGATCTGTTCCATTCATAATTTTGGCCTGGAATAGGCCCCAGTCATATCTTAATTATAAAACCTGCAAACCTTGAAAAGTTTTTCGTATTACCTCATCCCTATTATCCGCTCTTTCGTGAAAAAGAAACAGCTTGCGAGCATATCTGTCTGGCACCTGAACAAGAATGTCTTATAGAGAAATGTGCTTAAGTGGTCACCAGTGTGGTTCTGTTCACTCTAGAACCTGCTAAAGTTTGAACCGATTTGCGTCGATTAGCCTTCCCACTTCAATGCTTTTTGCGAATTGGTTCGGAGACCATATGTAATGAATGGTGGTTGATTTCTTGTTTTGAATTTGATCAGGCTAGCACAACAACTCACACTTTAAAGTGTGGTTAGATTGTATTTGCAGCTGTTTAGATCCTCATAAAGGAAGTAGGTTATTTTAGTGAAAGGCACTCACTCTAGGATCGTAACGTATTTTCTTGGCAAAACAGTTGCATTCACCTATAGTTGTCTAGGCAGGTTTACGGGGAATCTAGCGAGATTAATTGGCGCAAATTCGGATTTTGAGTTGATGTTTAGGTGATTTTCATGAAATTACGATTGTGTCGTTCGGAATGAACATTTGAGTTGACGTTTAGGTGATCACCTCATATAAATCTTCATATGCATAAATCGTATTCGTTCATATACTTGAATTCGGCGTTTATTTTGGGCGATAACGTTTCCTACATTATTCTGTTCTTTTCATTTTTTTTACGTTGGCATGTCTTGCTGAAAAACTTTTATTATAGTCAATTTATTTTATTGCGGCTGTCACATCGAAGGTTATTTCGAGTGCTCATTGGAGTTATTAAAGGGCATTAAATTAAAAGTTTTTAAACTGCACTAAGCTCATATACCCATATTAGCAGCTAGTGTACTAAGATTCTCATGAGAGTTTTTGCCTTGTTGCACTTGTTTCATTGGACGCATTTAAATTTGCTTTTAGAGCGGTGTTTTATCGATAGAATTTTGTTGGCACTATTATATCGTAATAGAATGTATGGAATCGTTAAAATTGAAAGCGCAAGATAGAATTAACGGAAGGAGAGAGTGTTTATATGTAATAAACTCTAGCAATGAATGTACTACCGCAACGATTCACTGTCATAAGACATCGTCAGGTAACGACAATAATTGGTCTAGGGGGCAGCTTATCGACTCATTTTATATTCCCAGTTAGGAATTTACTTCCTTTCCATTAACTTTACACATAGTTCACTTCTCTCATACTCCGCTTTTTCACATTTTCTTGCTTGTTTGATTCTTTCTCGTCTTTCTCATCTCATATCCAGCTTATATAGCCTCCTTCTTGTAATCACCTAATAATGATGTCCTATGATAGCGAAACGTTACGGCAGTGATTTTCATCGGTGTTGTTTATTGCACATGAAAGGCTCTTTCTCGTTTGATTAATTATTATAATACAATAAAGACATATGCATTGCCCTTCACCTGTGTCCTAATAAGGTGCGGAATGATGTAGTCGTTATTGCCATCCTCTTGTACGTGTTGCTTCTTGGTTGTTTTGAATTTATATGATGCGTTATGCATTCTTTGTTGCACGATTGCATTCTTTTTTTTGTTTGTTTGTTTTTTTCGTTGATCTTTATATGCAACAATTGTTCTGACACTATTTGGTTTAGTGTTGTTATGTTTTAATGGGAATAAGGAATTTGCTTTGTTCCTTCATCTACAGCCATTTATAAACATTTGTTTTTATATTATTGCATCTTTATTTAGATGATTTTTTAAAAAATTTTCCATAAAAATTCAACGAAAGTTCTCCCACTTATGGAGACATAATTTTTATTCCTTTTTTATTGATAGACAATAAAAATAAAATTTGGATTTGTGAGTGCTTTTGTTTATTTCTCTTCTCTGCTTCATTACTCTCGAAATCTGAATTTTCTACATTTTCGTTATTATATTTGAGCAGTACTGTTAATTGATATCATCATTGAGATTAAAACATTTTTCAAAGTTGTTGGTGGTATTTTTATTCAAAGTTTTAGTGTTTCAATGGGACACTCGCGTCGTGCGTTTTTGTGGTTTCTGTGTTTTCTTCTCTTAATTGCAATATTTCTTTTCTTATGTGGTATTTGTTGGGAAATGAAGCGCTTTGTCGTTTCCTTTTATGAAAACATCGTTGTTATTGACTGTTAGTGCAAGATTTTGCATCAACCAAGTAAATCATGATTTGTTTTAATAAACCATACAATATCGTGACATCATAACACTCATTTCACAGTTGAACCTTCGGAGTGACTCCCTTCAGAAGGGATGGGGGAACGATTCTCTTCATCTTCCTGTCATCTGCAGTTTCTGAACGTTGCTGCACCATCGAGTTAGACTGGTGTCGTATTTAGTGTCAGCATACCTGCAGTCGTCGACGTCGTTATCCCAACATTCCTTCTTTGGTGTTCAGTTTATTGCCCTGCAGGAGTTATGATGAAAAATGGTTGTTATGTATATGTGTGGCAAAATGCGTTGACTTCACTTCAATCAACAGGACATCCATTACGAATAAATATTTTATCATCTCGCTTGCAGTGTTTGAATTCACCGCATCCCCTAGCCTACCTTTTTCCGGCGGTCTTCTTAGGCCATCATTCAATCCTATTACTAGTCGATGTTTACTTCTACCGATTCATCGCATCCATTCTGCAAACCTCGCCCACTCGCCATTTTTCGTTGAGGATATTTTTGCGATCCATTCAAACTTCCTCATTCTGGTCATAACCTCCTCGGAGGCATTCGTTGAGGTGCATATTGATGTTAATTTACGTTTGTTTATTTAAGGGGGATGAAGTGAACGGTTGATATCACATCGTTCTATATATTATCTTATCAGTCACAACTCTGAATGAATGCGAACGCGTTCATTTTTGTGCCGACTGATTGACTGCTTCGAGCTTCTCACACAACGCTTACGGTGAGCACATTTCTCATACTTGATTCAAGAACAAGTCTCGATTGATTTCTTCGTTTACTCGGTTCCAGTTCAGTTCCAATTCAAGTTCAGGTTGACCTCCGCATCGTTCAGCTAATAGTTCCAATGGGAATATTCATTTTATTTTCATTTAAATAACTTTATCAGCGAATAAAAAGAATCGAGAAACATTAGAAAAAGAAATGTAAGCACTGAGAAGTGGTTGATAAACTGCTAACTTCGACGATTCCAAAAAACAGCACAAATAGGGGAGCCAATCCAAGCAATGCAAGCAAACAAAAGACAAATTAAAACACCCCTTACGAATACAACTGCAACCGCTCATAGCAGGATGGCGCCAATCAGCTGAGTGCATCGTAGGAGCTATGCATTATAGTATATAAAGGAACGGAATATGCTTATGATGTGAACTTGCCTCGGGATTGAGAGTTGTGTTTACGATCCCCTCTCCTTCCCCTTCCGGCGACAAAGAGGATTTTGTGTAAATTTACTCGGAAAGAGAAGGAAACTTGGAAGTCTCCCTCTCCATCTCCTCTCAGACAAGAAAGTAAACGCCAGATATAACTAAAAGAGAAAAAATGTTCTAACTTACGCGTGTGTGGAGTTTGGATTCTGATAGTAAATTGCGCTTACATTTATTCCGGCCATAGAAGTAAAGTGTACTTTGAAATGCATATTTTATAACGCACCCATGCTTTTATTTGCTTAGTTCTGCGGGCGCTTTGTTTGTTGTAATTTATTTTACTTCCTGGTTGAAGTTGTCCTTTTTATCCAGGCGTTTAATAGGAGGCTTATTCATTCAGCAGTTCTATGATTCCAACCAACAGGTCCAATAAACTGGCTAATATCATTGTGAATCGTTTAACAAGTCATATATGAAGTAATTCAGAGTACAGGCTGGGAAACATGCCGAAAGGTTCGTTCATGATGGCGAGTTGAGCACATAAGGAACGCTTCAGCGTTGTTAACATAAGAGCGATTCAATACAAACATTTGCTTAGACACAAATAAGTCTTGCCGATCACAAATCCTCTGACATTCGTTGTCGTCTGCTGAATCAAATTTGAGACAGATTTCTAGTTGATTCGGGGTGAAGCATAGTCCTACGATTTTATTTTACCTTCTTATTTCTCATTTCTTCATTGAGTGCACAAAGACTATCATATTCCACGACGTGGATTCAAATGCTTCACAAGATAGTGCTTTTGCGTGTGTGCGTGTGTGTGTGCATACAGGTGTAGTTTACCTGTCATATTCTCTCGATGGCCTCTGCTGAGTTTCTCTAATGGCCACAGTGACCGTGGAACCAATCGTAATCTTCATTTGAATTTCAACTGCTCTTTGAGCCTATTATTTAAAACATTCATTCATAGATTTGATCAGCATTGGCGATTTGGTGGCCTAGGTATGGAATTCGTACAAAGTCATCCCAACGTACGTATGCGCAATCCGAACGATGTGCGTATGAAAGTCGAAAAATTTGCTAACGATAAACCAGAGCATTTATTGGTAAGTAGTTTTTGACGTTCTTCAGAAGCGTCTTTTGTAGATGCCAATGCTGGGTTACAACCAATACTTCAATTGGGGACGGGGGTGGGGATATGGGTGACAATGTATTGTTGATATGTGCTTGAAATGAAGGGCTTAATTGACAGTGGCAACCTTCTCTCCCTAAATGCCACACAAGATGAAGTCGTGAATGCTTTCCGTCACTTATTTGTCACACGATGTTATTCATTGCACCTTCTTCATAGGAATATTAAGTGAATAATGCCAAAAATTGGCAACTTATTTGCCAACAATTATATCTTGAAAAGGGAAACGATATCGATTGGATTGATGTTTTTGGCTATTTCATTGATTCTTGAAATTATTGATTAGTGTTTTCATTGTTTCATAAAAAGTTAATTTGCTTTATAATTATTCATTTCGATCCTTCTCTGAAACTAGCATGGCTGTTGATAATCGATATTGTTGAAAGGATCGTTCAAAATCGTTTGCCTTTTAATCTTCAACTCCTATCTGATTTCTTCCTAATCGTCCATTGTTCACTTTTTTGTTTACAAGCAAATTAACGAAAGCAATATTTTGGCCGTATTCGTTATGGATATTGCCGAGCTTCCAAAAGTTGCAACATACATTCAAAAGGAGAGATGGGGAGGGAGAAGGCGGAGATGGAGACGGGCATTTGTTTGCAATTCGAAATCAATAAGGCGATTTACAGAAGAAGAAGATTAAGTGGAGAGTTTGTTAAAGATATGTGAAGATTTATCACTTCTTTATGCATTATGCGAATTTCACGAGTTCCGTAACATCCCATCTCGATAAGTTTCCGTTGAACCGTTTAAATGTTTTTGTTAATTATTTATGACAGCCCATTTTAAGCTTAGTAATGTTTCACCAAGAAACCCACAATATAAGGCTGGCAACTTTATCCTGAAAACTGTTAGGCATTCCATAGTTTGCATTAGTTTCGTGTCGTTAATTGCAGATAATAAGATTTGATTAGTGATTGGAGTTTGCTCTATTGAAGTTGAAGTAAATAAAGTTGAAGTCAAAAATATTGTAGGTGATCGCCGATTTCGATCACACATTATCAAGAACGAAGAATCATGTGGGTGAAGAGTGTTGCATATCGTATGGTGTTTTCGAAATGGACGCGTTGAGGAAATCGCCCGAATGTGGGAACTGTTTTGCAAAATTAACGGAAAAGTATTTACCCATTGAGTTGAGTACAACGATGACATCCGAAGAGAAAGCGCCTTATATGGTCGAATGGTGAGTGAATGTCGCTCGATTAAATCTTCTTGTCTTAAGTTGGTTGCGCCTTTATGTTTTGAAAGGAGCGGGAGAAGGGAACGATGATCGTCAACCTCAGGGCATTCATTACAAGGTGGTCAAATTAAGGCATCACAGAGTTCACGGGTTTCGAAAGTTACTGCCTTTCGCTTAACTCGAATATAAACATGAGTTTTTTTTTTTTGCTACCCGACTGATGTGAAATGAAAACCCAAGCGGCCAAAAATACGTGCAGAATTCTGACACTTTTACGACCTGTAACTTTCACTGAAGTTGGTGAGTCTATCGAAAGTTGGTATAAGATTCCATCTTATGGTTTGCATCATACCGTATAAATTTCGTAATTGTGCTTTCGTTTGTTCTAGAGTTGAAACTACACATACACTAACATCATAATGTTTTGTGCTTCGCCAGCTTAATTTTGCAGAAACAGTCAACGTGAACGACCGATCAGCCGAAGCGTGAATGAATCCTTGCACACATTTTACCAGTTGTTATAAGTTATGAAAGTGGTTGTCCCGATGAAAGGGACTGCAAGAGTGTGGATTATTGCAATCCCTCTAGTATGCTTGTCCATTTACTACTGAATAGCACTGAATGTTAACTAGCTTTCGTTGAAGCGAAAATTGAATAGATGAGTGGTGAAATGCTTTTCATATGATTCGGATAGAGACCGTGGAACGCCTCTAGTAGGTGGGTATTGTGTACTACTATATCAGCTGGTATATTTCACACATTTTCTGTCATATTTGTTGATTTTGAAGAATTCTCGAGGGCATTTCTGCTTGAAAGCTTTTTACTGTTCGTCCAAAAGAATTGCTGTTCTTTGCTCAGTGTTCGATTCAGACATAGTTTTGATTCGTCTGATGGCTTTCACTTCAGGTGGCAAAAGTCGAACGATTATATTCTTGAAGCAAAGTACACAGAAAATGATATTGAGGATCTTGTCGCGAAATCTTCTATCGATTTACGGTATGCCAGATTCTCTTCAGAAGAATTGTCTCACCTTCTTTCATATTTTATGGTACTTTTACAAATAATATAGATTATTGCGCTGCATGTTTGATTTCCACGTTATAGTTGAAATAATCGGTTTGCTATGAAGAGACCGCTAGGCGAGAAAAGGCTTGTGTGTTTGATGGTGTTCACGTTTTTATGATAATTGGAGATGACTGAATATTTGTATCGTTTTTGGATGATATTTCACTGTATATTTTAGCTCTGATTGTATGTCGTCTTATGGTTTAATAACATGGAATTCGATGAAAATTAAATTTGGATAAAGAAATTGAAAAACTTTAATGATGTTCTTATTCGAGGGGTACAAATACGTTTTTCATATTTCACCTAATAAAACGAAATATATCAGTCAGAATAAAGCGAATTTTCTTACTGACTGTTTAATTGGTTTCCAAATTTCGGAACGGGAGGTTCCTTATTGCTTTTTGGTGCTGTTAGATTAGCCCTAAATTATCATACTTTGTTATTATTCAAGTTTTGCGTTGCAGCGATGATGTAGATTTAATGATTCATGATCTGGATCGACACACTGTTCCGTTACTGATATTTTCGGCTGGGATCGGCAATATAATTGATATTTGTTTACGACAAAAAATGGGCACTGTGCCGAAAAATGTACATCTCGTTTCGAATATGATGCTATTCGATGCAGAGGTAATTCGAGTTTCAGTCTTGTCGACCAGTATGTAGCGTTTGATTAGAGCACTTTGTGTAATACGACCAATTCAATTCAAGTTGCATTCACAAAGAAAATGACTGTTTAAGTAATGGGTTCTCTTGGATGTCTGAAAGCTTTAAGGCAGCCGGGTGATTTAGTAGGTTGCCTCGATTTTTTATGTATGCTGCTAGCTCGGGTTTCAGCTTTACTCCAGTGTCCTTTAAAGCTTGTAGGAACAGCGTAATTACGTTAAAACAGCATAATAATTCGTGATGGTTTCGAGTGATCGACCCGATGTTGGTGATTGCATATAGATTGTTTTTTGAGGGTGTTGCATGTGGGTTTTCGGAGCCATTGATTCATACATTCTGCAAGAATGGTTCGATGATCGAGAAATGTCCCTCACTTCGCAAGGAGATCGCGGGTCGCTTCAACGTTCTTTTGCTTGGAGACAGCCTAGGTGGTACGTCCTTTTTGTACCTTAATACTTCTTCGACTTGGTGTGATGTGAGGTGACATTCGCCGATGAGGTATTTCGGGGAATCTATCGAGAGCAACCCCTTAACATTTTTGTTCTCATTTTTTTCTTCATCGACATTTTTGCTTAGACCAATCGTCCTTATCGATGTCTTTAACGGAAGGTTATTCATTTCATAAAATATTGGCTTTTGTGCTGCAAATATATGCCCTCAAGAGTTTTACAAAGGGGAGACCATCACAGGCAATAGTTTAAAACAGTAATAACAAGTTACTCACTAGTCTACAATCTAAGTTCATTATTGTCCCAGCGGATAAGGCATCTAATAATCATACATTTAAATGTAAAACTTTTACATCCAAAGTTTATGTAAGGAACTTGGAATCGGTAATGGCACAATTACAGGTAACGATACTTACGCATACATTGTAAACAAAATCTCACTGGACATTATTAACATACACTGTAGTTTTTGTGAAAATTATTTCATTAAATTAAAGGAGGAAAACAGAACATTACCTAAATTGTTTGCTATTCCTAAGCTGCATAAAAATCCCTGCAAATTTAGGTAAAATANATTACAGTGTAAAGAATTCTTATGACGTTTTGGATGTAATTAATAAATACAGCTAACATATAAAAAAGATCTTGACCGCTGATCTTTCCACTTTGTTTACGGCACTACCCTACGATCTTATCATTGGCGCAATGGGCTATTTAACACACGTGTGCTATGAAAATTTCAAAAAAGCCTATCTCAAAGTTTGTGGTAATAAAAACTCGTTTTACACTGACAATTATGAGTTCAACGGACATTCTCTTACATTAGAAAGGGCACAAATAATGGAAATTATTAAGTTTATAGTTAGTGAAAATTATATTACTTTTGCAGGATTCATCTTTAGACAAACTAAAGGAGTGCCCATGGGGGGAAATGCCAGTCCCGATATAGCTGATCTCACCTTGTCCATTATGGAATATAAATATGCTAAAATTTCACATTTTAGTGCTATTTGTTGTAGGTATGTTGATGATCTTCTTATATTCAACATTGAACAATTTCACAACATTGCTAAATTAATTTATGGAGATGCACTACAGATTGATATTACATATGAGGTCAACATGGCTAATTTTATGAACTTAAACCTCCGTATTACCTCTAATGGTGTAATTTCAAGTGTCTATGATAAAACGGATCGGTTTAGCTTCTCGGTTAATAATACAGTCAGTTGGACAGTAACATTCCACTTTTTATACATAAAAATCTAATAATCTCTCAGGTTCTTAGATTTAGTAAACTTTGCTCTCTTAAGACCGATTTCATTAAGAAATGTAAAGGACTGCTTAAAAATTATAAGGACAAAGGTTTTAGTAATTTTCCAGAAGAAAAATACTTATGTAGAGCTTTAATGACCGAACTGGAGTTAGTATGTAAGTTCGTCTATCCTAATAGACAGGGTATTTAAAGCTTGATGAACGGAATCCTTCAGGGACTTTAGTTTTTGCATTTATTAACCATTCGTTTCGTTTAAATCCTTTTTGTATGTATAACCCTAAAAGTCTGTTGCATAAAGGAGCTATTTCTATAGGTTTAGTATTAAGTAAATATTGCTCTACTTGTGCTGCTATTCTATAGTACGATCGCTTTGTTCATATATGCTAACATTTATTGATAATTCCTCTTCCATACTGTTTTTCTCAATGCAGCATTTGTATACTTAACTTCATAACATAGGCCTTAATAATACTATAGCTTCTGTATTACATGCTCCATACATGGGTTTGTTTCCCTTACAACCTAACTCCAGTGTCTGTATTAGTTTTAAATTTCAGTCTAGAATTTTTATTAGTATTTCCTCTTGCGAACGTTTTAGTTATCTGTAAATGTCTTTCATATTTCTGCGATAGGTCTAATGTTAAACACAGATCAAATAAATATTGCTCTACATGTTGCGAATATACGGTCAATACCGTTGACATCTACAGTTAGGCTTAACGACTATCGTATTATCACATACGTTTTTGGTGTACTCACGTCGACCGCCTACTCCAACATGCATTGGCGTTTATACTTTCGTCCACTGTTTTCAAGGTTTGTAGATAAATTATACATATTCCTTTTTTTACACAGTGTTTCTTTTAGTATAGTAATCTTAATCTTTGATTTTATTTTATTCTTTTGAGCTATGGCAGCGAGGTTACTATTATTGTTTTGAGCATTTATATTTTCAGCAATTTTCTTGTTTTACATTTTTCAGTTATTCTCATGCGATTTACTTTTCTATTCCTTGTCTATTTTTCTACTATTAGTTCAGTTGTCTATACAGATTCTTGCACTAACAGGGTTATGCGTTTCGTTCTGACGATGGCTTGCGCATAACTCAGGTGCACACGTCAACGCATAAGGGCCGAAACGTGGTCGCCTTTCGTTGTCATAGGTAATCTACCGTGTCTTACTTCTTGCAGTCTTAGCAAATATCTGATCTTCCAGCAGTCGTCTATGGCGTCTTTGCTCATACATACGTGATTTCTGCGTTTGTTTTTGATTTAAAAAAATTTGTTCCCTCTTTTCTTTTCTTTTCTTAACGTGGTTTTCTCGGAGAAACGTATTCATCTAGGTTTATACTGACGGTGTACCCATAAATGACTTTATGTCAGTATGATTTCAGTATAAAACTTTTGACAGCGTTTTTGATATATGGATCATATTTTCTTTGTAAAGCTTCTATAAATTCAAATGCTTGATTGTCACACTGTATCGACATCTTGGTGATCATCCCACAACGCCACTTCATAAAGTCCTGTTGGATTTGAGGAAGCTGCCTCCTGCTTCTCTCCTCTTTGCTGATTGTTTTCGTTATCGCAGTTTTTTCGGTTGTTGTTCAAGGTCTTCACATGCTATGTTTAATGTCTTAAACATTTTGACTTGCAAAACTTTAAAAAGTCACTCTCATCTCAAAATCTAATCTGCTTCTATCGGTTGAATTGCAAAAACCCTGCCGATTAGATATTTTATACGAAAAAATGATTTTGACAATTCGAAGGGATGGGTTTAGTGGTATGATTTTTCTTGCGTTGGAAATTACAACTGAGAGGTATGGCTGTTATCGGTCTGTTGTCTAATTGTCTGCGGTAGTACACGGTGGGCGGTAACGGGTTGTTGCTTCCCCTCTAGCTTCTCTCAAATAGATGTTTGAAATCTACCCTTTTTAGGAACGTATAAACGCTGAGACTATAGATGGAAGCTACGCTCTTTCCATCCTGTTGAAACTATATGGGATTTTCGCATTTCATATTTCAGGTGCATTCATGTTGCCTTTATGAGGGAGATACATAGTAGATTTCAGATTTGCATATGGCAGATGGTTATCGACCAAATGGCAGTGAAATAACTGTGCTGAAGATCGGTTTTCTGAATAGAGCATTCGATACGCATTACGAGAAATTTCTGGATGGATTTGATATTGTCCTCGTTGATGATCAAACGATGCATCTACCGAGGCATCTGATCCACAAAATAACTGCAAACGATGTTATATGCAGGGAATAAAAATTAGTAAAGCTTTATACCTCAATTTTCAAGTGTAACTATCCCACTGGTCGAACGCTGTATTGCTTATGGGTAATCGAAGACGCCCAAACCCCGATAGGAAAGTCACTAGCTTTAATGACCTATGAAGTTAATCGAAGATTGCCAGTGGAGGCAAGCGGGGATAATTTTTTAGTGGAAAAAAAAGAAAAAATGCGGGGGTGAATAGCAGAAAAAAAATTTTCCGCTGTCAGGTAAACGAGAACAGATTCTGTCATCAAAATTTTTACGCTTTCTTTCTTTTTATGTACCAGTAGCTATGAAGTTCGGTTTTTAGGACTGCATTGAACAGCGGTCATAATAATAAAAACTTCAACATGTAGAACACTCATAGCACACTTGCCTCCATAAAAAAGGAGTAAACGTCGTGGTGCAGTCGTCTTCACAGCAGAAGTTCTGCGACCGTTCGGGCGTGTGAAGAACCGCACCGAAGCAACGAGGCCGTTCATTAGGAGCAGCAACACCACGAGAAGATAAGAAGCACACATTGATTATCAGTTCAGACCGCAGCCTATTTATGTCCTCGGCTGCGGCCTCTAAGGCCAACCATAATCGATATGGGGAGAGATTAACGTCTAGATCAACACAAATGTGAGCAAAACAAGTTGTTACACAAAATGGAGATCACCACTACCACACAGATCACAAGAACACATTTGATCATAATAGATCACTCGTTAACAACTTCAAGTTACTGTTCACATAGAGATAAAACAAAGACATAAGACGGAAAAATAACTGCTCACGCAGAGTCACGAAGACGGGGGCCACGGATTCCGCTTTCACGATATAAGGTTTACCGTTTTCCCTACTTGCGCGGCAGGGCCATCAGTTCCCCACTCTCGTGGCTAAAGAGAGAGCTAAGGACTGTCCTGCTTGTCGTCGGGTAACGGATTTCCCTTCTAAGTGGCCGGAAGCTATGGCACTCGGCCACGTTTTTTGCTATCCCTCGACTTTGCAAATGAAAAGTGGGAATTTTCATTTGAGAATGTATAGAGATAGTTAATTGTCTGGAAGAAAGATATATCAGTAATTGTTTTGTTGCTTTCTCTAATATGTTGCAACCAATCGTTGCCTTAGTAGGCAGAATTGCAAAAGGTAACATTGTGTTAACAGATTTGCGACACATTCTCACTTTGATCTCTTTGATTAAGAAGTGGAGATAGTGCAAACATGTAATGTTCAAACGAATATGAAAAGGGATGATCAACAAATTTGTTGCTACTTCGAAATCAGCACTGATTTCGTTCAGATGTTTTCATTCCGAATTCTCATTTGTCTGTTCACATATAAAGTTTTTTGGTTCATTGTGTCATTGTTTCTCAAGTGAGGGTTTGCGATAGCACTATTTTATTCCTGGTATTCTATGAAAGCAAGAATTGGCTGTGATTCATCGTACTATTATTGATTTTGAAGGCTCTAACGTGACGTTAAATAAGAATTTTTTTTGGAACTTTGTCCCAAAAAGCAAAAAAAAAAAAAAATCACCTCGTTAACTAGCTTTCACCTGATGAGAAATTACTGCTGACTATAGCAACAATTAGCACCTCAGAAATGAGTATGTGATCCATTATATGTGTTCCAGTGTTTTGAGAATGAGAGATTATCTCCAATAGCTTCAAGCTACAGAGACATTCCGATAAAATTCGTTGGCTTTGCAGCTAGCTGTTAGAGTTGGAAAAATGTTTAAACAATTCAATTGCATTATCTAATTGAAGTTGCCACAATGGTTATTTTTTATTCTTTAACTTTTTCATCGTTGTCATTACCCCATTATGCGTTTTCATGCATTTGCGAGCTGCAGTGCAAAACTCATTATGGCCTTGGCCCATCTGTGCCTATATCGGCCCCTATCATTCATTCTCTTTACTGCTGCAGAGGAACCTAGTTTCAAGGTGTTTTCGCTCATAGGAACTGATATTTCTTATTGCATTCTGCCCTATCGGCTAATCATTTGAATATTGTGTGGATTTTAGTTTTGAAGTGAATACTTAAGAGTTTTGTATAATCAGAGCTCACTTCATCAACAATGCATTATCTCATTGTTGCTAGCAATGAAAGCGATTGAGTTGTAATTATGCAGTTGCGAATGTGATTTTGCAGATGTGACATGGACATTTGCAATTGTACTAGCAATCATGTGAGCGATTTTCCTAGAACATTTGAAAAGCCATGTTACATTCGATCAGCGTGCATGCGTGACAGTCGTTTGATGTTCAAGAGAGAGAAAAGATTTTGGAATGCTGTGGAGGAGAGTCATCTAAAGAAATCGCATGGAGAAAAATTGTGCATTTCACTCGGCAATAGGTTATTTTATAACACAGAGCGTCTCATATGGAACAGAAGTACTGAATATGGAGGCAAAAGTATTTTTGGCTAACTGGGAAACACGATACAAAACATTCGACGAAGCTTTCTTTGAAACACTCAAATCTATTTTTATTACCTCTTTAGGACAGTCCTCAGGAACATATAGAACCGTTTTGAAATTTGATATCTCCTCACACCAATCAATTATCACAGTTTTAGTTGAGACCAGTAACTTCTATTCTGATGGTTGATTTGTTGCGTTGTCTATCATGTGGTCTGTTTTATTCCAATCACTTAGACAGCCGTTGATGAAATCCTGAAAGCGGATGAACACTGAAGTTCTCATGATCGTCGAATGCTTCACTCTGTCATCAACTCATCAGAGTGCTTAGTAGGTGTCAATGGTGATGTACCTCCTATACAATAGGTGTGATGTTCATGAGAAGCACTCTATTCGGGCTTAAGGATCTCTTTGTAGAAGGTAATATGGGTCCGCTGAAGTTTCTCGTCTACACCATTCATATGTTCCCCAGCCTACCAAAGTATCTTTAATAAATGAGACAGCAAGGCTGACGCTGCTAACATATAATCGAAAGTTAACTGTTAATAGGAAACAGCATTGTTGAAAGCTATTAACAGGGTAATTGTAGAAACGTTGTCCCGAGGGAGAGCAACGATGTGTAATGAATGCGTGCAGAACTAAATGTCTATTTGAAGCAGTTTCAATACGCACCGCAATTGAAACGTTGTTTCTCGAATTTTGTGCGGAAATCATTGAAGGAAGAATGGCTGATAAATGCACAAGTGATCTGTTCCACCAAAAATCATTTTCATCCATCGAAGAAAACTCTACAAGAATTTTCGGCTGCAAATAAGCGAGGCCTTTTTCGTTAAAGACTGCCTCTTTTGTTCCGCGTTTTGTGGAGCGAACAATGCCTTACTTAGGATGTCTCTGGGCCGGCGAAAGATGAAAAGTTTACTAATCAAAAAAAAAAAAAAGAAAAAGAAAAAGAATCGAAGGTGAAAGTTGATCCACTGAATGTGATCGGAATGAGCAGACGCGAATATCACACTTCTTTTGTTGTGGCTATCGGAGAGATAGAACCAATAGAATTGAAATCTGGAGAATTATTACAGTGAACTTGTGGGTGGAGGAGGGGGGTGTGGGGTGCGGAATGGGCGGGGATGGACATATTCATTGTTTAACCATAATTTTCGATCAAAACAGATAAAGCGTTGCGATCCGACGCAGTGGCTTCAAGATCCCTCTGTGGCATCCGGCATAGCAGCTCGATTTCTGTCTTGCCACTTCAAAGCAAGCAATCACCAAACATCTTGCGTTGCGACTACGGTCGTCGAAATATAAAGTGTAAGTCGAGGATGGAAACCACTTTGCGCATGTGTAAAATGCATACTTTTTTAAGCCGATTTTGCGAGGCTCCATCGTGGGCCATATATGAAATGCCGATATGTCCATTTGCTGCTTCTAAAGCGATTTATTATGTCTGTGCCAACGCTGTGCACACCTATATGTCTCATAGCGTACTAAATTACTTTGGAGACAGACTGCACTATTGTTGAAGCCTTAAATACGTAAAGAAAAACTACGAAGCTGATCCGGTGGTGAAATGGTTCATTGCGCTCAATGATGTGTCGACTCCCTCGCCCGCCTCCTTCCCACTTCTCCCGCCATATACAACTTGTATGTTATAGACATGATTTGGTTCTATTCCGCCGACTTTTTCGTCACCTTTGTGAGGAAGCCAACTTCATTCACAGTTATTTTTCCTAACAAAGAAACGTCTAGGTTGTGTGCTGCCATAGGATCGCATTTCATGCAATAGTTTGAGAAGTCGATCATAATGCAAAAATTCCTTCAACTCACAAACCAAAAGTAATCATCAGATTTCATTCCCGATCCTTGATCTCTTTTAGTCATCCACAGTCTACTGCAGATTGTCGAATTTATAGTGATGTTAATATGTAAAACTTAGCCAAACCAAGCCCCATTGCTAAGGATTATGTACCGTACGAGAAGGAGCTGTGCTGTCAGCTGTGCTAATTACTTCAGAACAAAATTTCATTTGAAAGGAGCGACAGAGTGACAATACCCACAGACAATTTGGAGCAAGAACTAGAACCAGTTGCTTTACCGCCGAGAACTCAATCTGTAGAAACTCGACCCATTCACCATTTCTCGCATTCAGCACCTTCGACTCATATCGCGAATGTGGTTTCTATCCATCAAGTGCCCAGTATGAAGGCAGAAATTTTTATCCACTTTAGTGAGCTTTTGAGTATGCAATCAAAGTGCTTTGTTAAGAAATGCACGCAATTTGGGAAGTAGGGAAGCATAGTCATAGCTCTGGTTCAATGCGGATTGATTTGCTCATAGAAATCTCTAGTGGGAGAAAGTGCATCTTAATTTGTTCCCCCATCGCGAGCTGCGAACATCCCATAACATCCCATTTCTAGTTCCTATCTTTTATTGTTGTTCTTTGTGCTCATTGTATTATCACGAAGAGGGTGTAGGGCGCTAGAGAAGCAACATTATGTACACCTGGATAATGAACTCAAAATTGCTGTCTTATGCTGCTCTCGCCTCATCTTCAGTGCACTCCAAGGTGTTTCTCAACAACCTTCCTTGCTGAAACCCTATTCAGCGACAATATTTTCTCTTCAAAAGGTGTTATTTTGATTCGCCTTACATATGACATTTACTTCTGGCTAAGGAATATAGAAATAATGTAACTAACCGAAAATTTTGCCTAAAAGGCTCACCATTATTGGACAGTAAATCAAAAATTACTTATTTCCTTATTTTTTGGACGGTGAATTGTTGGACAGTAAATTCAAGTCGCTTCTTATTTCCGGAAAAAAACACTGATTTTCTTTGCTTCTCATAGCGAGATTTTTGTGCGTTTTTCGCTGCATTATTCAAGCTTGAATAACTGAGCAAATAACGGTTATTTTAGTGCGTGTACACTGGCTTACTTGTTCATTATTATGTGTTGCAGAAAGGCCGGCAACAGCATAGCTACGAAGAAACAGATAGGCGGATCAGGCACTATGGGCATTTGCAAGCAGAGCAAGGCTAGGAACTTAATGAGGCGAAGTGAGTGCACTGTAACGACAACACCTGAACATGGTTCAGGCGGCGTCATGCATTGAAACAATCGAGTTTCGTTTAGTGATAATGCATTAAGTTGGCGAATTCTAATTGCTTGCTCAATGAATCCTTCAATAGTTGCATTCTAGATTCATCCGCTTCTGAACTTGCGTTTACTGCTTTGTGCTCTTTGTGCTCGGGAGGGAAGCCTTTCAGCCTCACCTTCAATTCTGTGCAGCTAAAAGAATGTTGCTTCATACGGATCGGTAGGGTGCCTGGCCTCTCCATGATGATAACACCATCGCTTTACTGCTTTGATTGTCAAATGAAATGAAAACGTTTGATTTAATGGGCCTTCGGGAACGATTCGTCGAATGGTTATGTGTGCGTGTCATATGTATGCCTATCAAGTTTTTCTTAGGTCTAAAAACCGCTGAATTCCCCATGTATAATTCAAGTCTTAAGAAAATCTTTGTAGTTCACTTTATCCACTCCTCGAAGAATTATGGACTGCTGAACCCACTTTTATGCACCATGCTAATTTTTAAGAGAACGCATTATGGGTGCGTATCTGCGCATGAGAACATCGCCACCTTTCTAGTAGTGTCAATTTGGGAACTGTGAAAATATTTAAGACTAAACTTGCTAAATATGATCGAGGCTATTCGATCACACTTCAACACCAACTTTGTAATAATCCACTACCTTCATGAATTATCAGAATTTGCTGAAGCTGTAAAATGTTAAAATCTTATTTGCTATGCAATCGACCAAGTGGCAACCAAAATTGAGTCCTCGGATTCAAGTTTTATATAAGAGATCAATTCCTCACAGAAGAATTTCACTAGGGATCTTCTTTATTTTTGAATGTCCGATCAAGCGGGCACATGATGAGAGGACTTGCAATGGCGTATTTCACAGTAGTCATCTTGACACGTTGTTTTGTTCTGCCGGCAAAAAGTCCGTCTTCTGTTACTATCAGATACCCTCCTCTGTTTTCCCCGATGTAGACCAAAATATGTGTTGCAACCTTACTTTGCATTCAGCGTTCATAATTGATAGAGAACACAAGTATTTGCAAATGAATCTGTTTTGGAGTGATTCGATTGCGTGAATTATGGATATTCGGGTTCTTGGTTTGCCAGTTGAGCGATATACAAACATACTTTCACGCTTTGAAACATGAGCCTTAATACTCTTAAAATAGAGTTTTCTTTAAGCGCGTTTTATTTATTCATTGATTTCACCAAAGTTCATAGTTTTTCATTTGTTTATATGCTCTCATATGTATTCATCTCTCTGTTTATATCTCCAGTAGTTCCGAGCAACGAATCGCAGTTTTAAGGATGATAACATTTTACATGTCTGATATACTCTGTAGTCTACCCTTGCTCCTCCAATTTCGTTCCGAGTGATCAGCTTCTTTCGGAGCTCACTGATTCTAAAGTTGGCGTAAAAATTTGCACTTGGTTTTCATTTACATCTTCCAGAAAGTGATGCCTAGGAAGGAATTTTCCATTTTTGGTTTCTGTTTTTCGAGCGTTGGTTTTTTCACCATTCCCTTGAAAGTTTCGCTCATCAGTATGCGTAGTGTTTTAAAAAACTCCACCCGTTTTGCCGAGGATTGGCACGCTTGGTCGAAGGCTCAGCACAAAAATTCATTATTAACCAGGGTCCCAAGCATGCGCTCAATCCATGCGTTACCATTGCAAAAAAAACGAGTGGAATTTAGCCTCTTTGAGGAGTTGTTGTACTTCTTTGGAAGGTGTTTTACGACAGTGCATTTCATGTTAGATGGCTTTGATTGTTCTGTTGCAATTTATAGCACATACGTTTAATGCGGCGTCTGATGTCACACTCCACAGCTGCATACAAGAAAATTGAGTGATTTTCTATGGTGTTGCAGTCGCATTCCCTTATACCATGATCGAAATAACCAACCAAACATTGCCGAAGTGCATGTAACTTTAATACTTAACGAAGTGGTTATGAAAAGACGGAGCGATGATTAAGGGAGTTATTAGGTGGAAAAATGTATGAGGGATGCTTGCACGATATGCGTTTCAACGTTTCTATACACCAATCCAAACTGTTGCCCAATCCCTGATAGCAATGACAATACGCTCGACAATGTTTTCCTGCAGAAAACGACCTTCTGTACAAATCTTCTCTAGACAGTTTCACGATGAGTAAGAGCTTGCAACAAAATTTGCATATTTGATTGTTACAAATAAAGTTAACTGGATTTCATTCATCTTTAAGCATCTTTTGTTCTTTTTATCGAAACCTTTAACAAATGCCCAGTTCAAGAATTTTCATTACAAGCGTAGGATGAAGATACTGTTGTCAAATGGTTGACATGATTCGTTCATACTACTGTACCAATTCGCGTCCTCGTTTCCATTTTCAGTTTTCAAAGTGCAATCCTAATGGCTGTATTGTGCACTCTCTCCGATAGTGCCTTATGGAAATTGTCCTTAATTAACAAAAATTTTGATCGCACTTACTGTTGCTTTGTGAGTCTGTTGAACTTTCATATCAGAAAGGTTATTTTAATTCATTTTGCGAGTGCAGTAAAACGCTTTATTAATGCCAAAATTTAACTTGAAAGTTTGCACGATAACCCGATTCAAAGTTACATTCAAATGCGAAAAAGAATAATGTTCGTTTTCTCTAGGCAACATGAGTTTATGCATATACTTCTTATTCTCTAGAGGAAAATGCCTGCCGGAATATGACGAAAGGTTATTCATCCCAAATCTATTGATTCACTCTGCATAAAGATCGGTGTTCGTATTTGTAGAAGATAAAAGGTTATAGATCAGTGTCGAAGTTTGACTTTTCTAAGAAACTGCTTTTATAAGAACGATGTTCGATATCGCGATTGACCACTACACAAACAATGCAGCCATTTATGTTTATTTTTATTGTTTCATTAAGCAATATTTAAGAAAATTCGCTGTTTCATTAGATAACCTCTTAATGTGCACCTCCGTTGTTTTATCGATGAACGCTGTCCACTTCTTTATGGAAAGGTATCTAGAGGTGACCTCATAGAAACTTTTTAGTAGTTTTCTATCATCGCTCGTTCCATGTTCACTACTGCCCCAGTTGCAGTTCGCATCAAAATATGGTCACATTTTTTGTTTGCCCATTTTAAAGGAATAGCAGCCTAACTTGAAGGAACATCAAGTAGAATTTAGCACATTGCTAATTCTCTGACAAAATTCTTTCATGTATGGACCAAGTCATGTTATTCGCCCTTTCAGTACATGAAGCATTCATTTGGCTTCGACACAATTTGGGCAAAATATTTCAAAGATTAAATAGCGGATGGAATTTGCATTCTCAAAATAAAAATCTGAGCCATGGGCTACGAACGAGAGTATAAAGTTTTTTCCATGACCAAATTTTTTTATGACTTCGAATATAGCAGATTCCGCTCACATCCGACGGCTTACGATTAATTCTGCTCGCTAACCTCAAATTGAGTCATTCTTGCGTAATGCATTGCATATTCACATAAACTCTCCCTATGTGAGCAGTGTGCTACTGACTGGTGCTTCCTAAACACATATTACTGCCGCAAAGCATGCTCTCATGCACCTCTTCTCATGCTTACCTCATGTCTACTTCCTGCTTTAGCTGGAAGTTGCCTCTGTCTATAGGCTCACTTATATGAGATTATTTGTGGATCAAACACTCTTTTCTTTCATTCGGATTTCTCTGCTGGTATCCAATCAGAAATAAAAACGCATAACAAGTAAAAATCGCGCATAAAAAATTTAACATGGAAGAAACGACATTGTCTGTGTAATCGACGTTCAAACTCCATCTTCACCTGGCTGCACATTTTATGACTGAATAAGAATCCGCTCCGTGTCTAAAGTTCCAGACTGTCTTGCATGATACCATCGATCAAAGCTCGCATACTTTTGTTGCGTTTCAATTTGTCAAGATGAACTCTTTTGAATGAACGGTTTGTTTACCGTGAGCGCAACAGCACAATATATCATTGCTCAATGTTCGTGAAGTAAAGTTTAGCTGTGATCAGTCAAATTACAGGTGAGAAGTGAATTGGTTGAAAAGTCTGTGCTCCCAAAGAAAGCTTTCAGGATATTTCACGCTTGTGTGCACTTATCTGTCACAACGCGATAGTGGAAACGCTGGAAATATCCAGGCATATTAAGCAGGAATTTTTCTTGCAAAATGCACTAGACTTCAAATTTCTAAGCATATGCAACTTGACAAGCATTCTTCCGACTGTGCAGCATACCTTGCAACAAAGAAGCACGGCTGTGGCAAAAAGTTGCACTACTTGTGAAGCTTTTAACAGAGAATGTTTAATGATGTACGCGGTCTCCGTGACAGGAAGTGGATGTTGGGGCAGTGACAGCTCACGAGACCGTCCAATAATTAATTCATTTACGGGTGTTTTTTTTTTTTTTTTGGTTCGCTCGATGGAATACGGATGAGGCTTCAATTTTTTGTTTAAATTGAGCGTATATGTGGCTAGAATATTTCTTGAATGAAATTGCTAAACAATGTTGTATTTGCAGTGATGCATCTCATTTCGTGAACATCAACAAAGTTCACAGCAGAAAGTTTCACAATGGAAATGTGCGAAATCGAGTAGTTTTGTGAAACGGTGTAATGTCAGCATTATCTTATGATGCAGTATTCGTTGGAGTGGCAGCCATGACGCATCGCGAAATTAATACGTTTTTTTTTTTGATTGGAAACTCCCGTTCAGCGACGTTCAGTGAAAACTGGCGTTCAATTTTGAATTAAGCTTGTGCAAAAAGTTTCAGCTATGAGTGCACGTTGATCTTTTGCGGCCAGAAGAATAGAGAGAGGGGGAGAGGGAGGAGGGAGAGCTAAAAAGAAAGCGACGCAACTGGACTGCAGGGAAGAGATTCATTAAGAAGTACTCAGTGCAACGATTCCAATCGCATAGATTTATAACCTTCTCGACTTATGCATAATTCATTGCTACTAAGAGCTGAGACCCTGAATCTGCTAAAATAAGGCGATTGGAAAAACCTCTATGGTAGTATCATAGCTGTATTACTTTCTTTCACATTAACAGTAATCTCATGTAAATGTGTGTCAAGTGAGTCCGGAGAAAGTAATCGTTGCACACCCCTTTGCTCGTGCATGCCAGATAAAATGCTGCAACCATGATGAGTGTCCTAGCGACGTCGATATCTTATTGCATTTTTTTTGCCACATCAGTGTGCCGGCTAATAGATGAATGAAAGTTGAAAGCTTTTAGAAAAAACAAATCGTTCAAAATTTGGTTTCTATCGGGAGCATTCGCAACATTTATCCTAAGAACGCTCTTTTTCTAGTCATTGCGGTTAACTTTTTTCCACTTATCTCATTACTAGATGCCTCACAAATTTGAAATGTGATCGATGACAGTGCTCGATGGTTTCGACACAAAATTAACGATCCTAAATTATGTTTTAATATAACGATCCTAAATTATTCATGCTCGACATCAGCGGTGTGTTTTCGAGGTTGTGATTGGAGATGCTCCTGTGAGGTCACAATCGTGCAATCAGATGCTCACACAAATTAGATGGCAGTATGGAAAATATAGCGGTGGATTTATGTGCCTTCCTCTTCTACTTTTGAACGGGATAAAACTGGTGTATTATCACCGCTCCACCCCGAATAACGTCAGAGGGAATGGAAAGCATAACCCGGCTTCAACGCGAGACCAGATGGAAGCCTATTCCGATGTCCGCGTCATAGAGTATGGCGATTCTGCTATGGCTGCTGTCATTCTATTTTGAAGCACATATTCTTACTGCATTCAAGATATCGCCCATATTTTGCTCCAAATGCAGGCAAGTTGATTCGAAAAATGACATACTTGTTTGCAGGTACATGACTATCTGTGTCCCTTTGTATACGTGCGTGTCTCGCAAATGTGTATATTTCCATGTATGTACCTTTGTGTTTTTTCGTCTGCCTTTCTACCCGTGCAACGGTTTAAACTTGGAAACCGCGGAAGCTAAATCAGCAAAGGCGATTTGTTATAACTCGTTGAGCTGTAAAGTAATTTTTGGCGCCTCTAATTGGCTAAAAATTTGTATTCGCCTTATAGCAACATACTTCATCTATTCAAAAAGTGATGACTCACACTATATTCGTACGAATCGACTCGTTGTGCTGACGCCTGGGTGGATTATGCGCTGCTTCATTATCTAGGACATCGCTAGCTTTGAGGTGCTGGATTACAAAAGTACATGTCGTACCAACTTTTCTATCATGCTCTCCGCCTATTCCATTCATGCTTAAGCCGGTACATGTAAGACAAAATGCGTTAAGCCGTTTGCTGCGAGAAGCTCATCTGCAGAGCTGAGGTTTTGCCGTTAGCTGCTTCGTGCGATACAGCGCGGAAATTCGGCTTCGGTCGCTGCAGTGATACGTTTGAGGCTAGAAAATCACATCATGTTACCGCAACGTTTTCAGTATCGGTATTACACACATGCTTGCTGAAAATTTCTTGCTTGTGCCAAGAGAAAAAGGAAGTAGGTAGTCCTCAAATGGACTGGGCTCGTCCCTGCATTTCTCTTACCTCACAAAACAGTTGCGTACTTGGCTACAAAGTGATGAAAAAAAGTAAAATAATACTTTCAAGCGTTAATGATAACGGTTCTGAGTGCCAAATATTCAAGCAAGTGTTCCGCGAAGAAAAATTTTTTTTTTCTTTTGATGTAACGCAACCAAGCATAAATGAAACAAAGCCGACGCAAAACGAGCGTAAATTCCTTTCCACATTTGAATGCCTGAAAATACTGCTAAATTTGGTGGTTCGACATAAATTATACTGTACGTTTTACTACGGCATAAATATTACTCACCAGTCTTCCTAACTCTAGCATCATTTATTCCCGAGACAGTTGTATAGTTGGAGGAGAGATAAGCATATACGCTTATGTGCCCGTCACACAGGGTAGATATACATATTACCGTAACGTGCTTTTGTAAATAAGCCCGTAAAACAGAGCATAAGAAATATGGTGAGGCATTGAGTTACCGTTAATCACTGAATCCGTGAAGGGCTTATCAGTGAAATAACGATAGAGTTTTTGTTATATGGATGCTTTTTTGGCTTGAATTTTAAGCGACAAACTGAGCGAACAATAGCGCACACCGAAACCAACAATGCTACATATACAGCTCAATTATAATGCGAATTCTTATTTGAGATTCCATGAATTCACGCTTCACAACTATCAGCTTTTAGCATAGTGATTTGGATTTTCAATTAATTCAGGAAAATGGTATATTCACACGACACATCTGCTCAATCAACGAAACTGTACACCTGCGAGAATATTACTTGAAAAATGGAACATCAAGGACTGAAAACTTCAGTCGTGTCAGTCACTCACAGATAAACAATTGAAAACGTGGGCTTACACAGACAAGCACGCATAAATGCGCTTTAAGTTGG